>JANHAO010000275.1:0-45231 GCA_026873985.1 Saraca asoca
ACCCGAAAACTGAGTTTTTCAGTTTAGTCCATTACAGAAATTTCACTTTAGTCCTTCAAATTTCAAAATTTAGTTTTTAATTTTTCCTTTTTTTTTTCTTAATTTTTCGGGTGTTACAAAACTATTATAGGATAGCCTCTCGGAACCCCATCTATATTTGAGCAAAGCTAGTACAAAGTTGAGTCATATCCATCTCTTGGTTAAAAAGGCCATGAGAAGGGCTTCCTTCATTGAAATTATTAATATTCATAACTTCTGTATTTTCTTCAAACTTATTATACTCTCTTTTAATTACCAATGCTTTTTCATCTGTATCTCTTTAATGATCACTATTTTTTTATTTTGTTTAGCAGGTCCAAGGTCATACTTTCTTTTGCTATTTTATTCTTGTGTTGGGGTTCTGTGGAATCCTTCTTCCTTAATAAATTGAAAAATTTTGTATACAACCATGGTATAAAACCAAAACCAAATGCTTAATGCAAAGTACCTTATAAAAGGAATGGTCCACTTATGTCAGACCAATAGATAAGAGAATTATTCTGGAAATAGAGAGAGGAAACAATGTTTGGGTGAATATTTATTAGCATTTAACACTTATAATTACTTAATTAACACTTTCAAATTACTTACAATTTTTTCAGTAACTATCTGACTTTCTTTAATCGTATATTCATCCTTTTTGTTGATCCTCACTCTCTTCTATAATTTATGTCAAGATATAAAAGAAATTGGTGGATCAGACTAAGAAACTTGTTGGTCTGTAAGCTTTTCTTTCACCAAAGCTTCCTCTAACTTCACATATCCTCCACGAGACAGTCTATGCTTAGACTTATTTTGTGCTTATCTCTCCATATTGGCTACACTCATACCCTATTGACAAAAAAAATAATAATTGATAAGATGGTAAAATCACTCATAATAGTTGAAAGAAATATAAGGTAAGATGGCCAAATCTACCTAAAGCCTCAAACTGGCCCTACTCCACAAATTCATCCCACATATTTTTATTGAGGAAGTTTTATTTCTTAAGGAAGTTTTCATTGCTTTTTCTCTTGACGGTGATATAATCCCTTGTCAACGGGGTCTTAAAGTCCTTCAGGTTTTATGACTTATTTTCTCCTCCCTGCATCAACATTAAAGGTGGTGTATAAGACAACATATGTATAGATTATACTTATATACAATTATTCTAAGAAGATAGTTATATATATCTTAAACACAAATTAAAGATGAGTAATATATACCAAGACATCCTGTCAAATGATCTTCTTAATGTCTTTTGGTGCTTGTTTCCACTGTTTAATATTGATTGGCACTTTAGTGCATGCCAGTATTCCAATGTAACGCTTATATTTAGATGAACTAATCCTACTTGCCTGACCCTTATCATTGAACTCAATTTTTATTTTCTCTCCTTTTCTACACATGAGGATCATTTCCTTCATGAATGTAACATCCTCGTACTCTTGTCACTATGGCCAATATATTGAGAAGGATCCATATGCATGTTTAAAAGGAAAAAAAATGAAAAAAAAAGTTAACCTCACAAAATAATAATTCAAGGAATATGTCATCATTGTATCAAAACAAAGATTAAGGAGTATCTTAGGAAACCATAATTATATTTGCATAAATAAGTCTCACTCTAGGTATATCTGAGTTTAATTGAGATTTTGGCTTCTTAATATTAATAATATGTGCTTAAATTTCCATACCCTAAATATTTACAACATTAGGCAATATAAATATGTGCTTAGACACAACTTCAATTTCAATAATATGTACTTAATCACAGTGAATTTGAAACTATCTTTTTTGAAGTTTAACTTACTCATAATCCTTTGTTTTTTATGCAACAAAGCTATAGAAGTGTGTATAATTTTATCACACATAAATAAATGAGAAAAGTATATAATTTTATTACACATAAATAATAAATATATATTACCAGCCAAGAACCACAGCAAAAAAAATTAAACTCTAACCCAAATCATTCCTGATTTACAATCTAAAAAACAAAAGAGAAAAAAAAAAGCTAAATCCTAAACTATAAACCACAATAAAATAAAAAGTTAATAAAATATTAAAAAAAAACTTTGATATAACTTAACATCAAAGAAAAGAAAACAATGTAAAAAGAACGAATTTCCTTACCTTGATCAAAGATGGATTTGAAATGTGAAAATTGATCACAACAAAGACAATTGAAGACAATAAAAATAGAATGAGAGTCAAGGGAATGAATTGGTATTTTATGTAAAAATGACTATACTTTAAATGTCGATTAATATGTAAAAACTGACATATATTCTTATGTATCTACATCGGTTCTTTATAAATAACAGACATCATAAAGTTTACACACACCAATTTTTTTTATAAAAATCGACATATTAATTTTTAATATATTTACAAAAACAACACCGCTGCTTCATATTATAAGCATTGTAATTTTTTTATTTTGTTTATATATTATTTTTTATAATAATTAAAGTATTAATTTTTAACATATTTACAAAAATATCGCCATTCTTTTAATATTATATATACACACATTGAATTTTTTTAATTAATTTTTTCATTTTATTTTTTAGATAATATAATATTACATTACCATAAAGATAAAATGGAATAAATTAAAGATCATTAAAAAATTTTATAATTTTGTAATTTTGATAAAATAAAAAATTAACTGTAGTATTGTTAAATCAGTAAATTAATTACAGATAAATAATTTAATTAAGAATTCAATTAATAAGTTGATAAAAAAAATTGAGTATAATCAAATAAGTTATAAATTATATTATAAAAAAATTCCTTGAAGTATAATCAAATGAAAACTTAATTGATACATTAATAAATTTTTTTGACAATGAAAGAGTTATAACTTTTAAAAATGGTTTAAATCGAAATTGTACAAATTAAATAATTTTAAAAATATATCAATTCCTTAATTCAAGTTGATGTAAAATGTGATATTTAATTTAAATTTTGACTCTTATAAAAGAATTGATATTGTAAGTTTACTTGTATTTACATAAATATCACCATATTTATATATATATATATATATATATTTTATTTACCTTTCATTTGATATTTATTTAACGACATCATTTTCTAAATTTTATAACAATATTTTGCATCTTAAATGTAATATGTGCTTTGTATAGCACATTTTTTTTCAATCTTAGATTTCAAATTTAAAAATTGTGAGATTAATTATACATATATACACATATCATCATCTTAATTAATATTTTTAAATTATATATTAATAGCGGAAATATATTAAAGTATTGGCACTTAATTATTTTGGGTATATTAGCTTACCGATAGTAATTCTTGGGCTGAAAGAAAAGACAGCTTAGTTTAACGAATGGGCATCTTGAAGACTATATATCTTTCTTGCGTGCTTAGATCACTCACAAAACTCCGGTCGCTGGATCAGCGAAGCATTCATAATTTTCTAAATGATAAAATGCAACTAATCTCGTGTACCTTAATTGATGTGTATATAATCCTGTTACTTTTAAAGTAGTGCATTTTGCCTTTTCATACATTAATACTTTAATCACGTCCTCTTATTTTCTATGTATAAATTTAATAAAATATTTAAGGAATTATTATATGGTAATAAAAAATCTTTATTCTCTTTGAAAAACTAAAAAGTAATTTATTGTTTCTGTTGACACCAAAATCTGGTCAACTAGTTCGAGTTTAGTGTTACTCCTAATTACAAGTAGAGTATGACAGAAAACAATGAAACAAGACAGTAGAAGAGAAGAAAAAACAGCCACACCAGGAGTTTATAGTGGTTCGGTTAAAGTCAAGTTAGCCCCTACGTTCACGTTGTTCTTTAAATATCTACTAAGGGGATTGTTTTTACAGAATATGAATACAACAGCAGAATTTTCTCATAGAGAACAGTGCTTTCTCTCAATACTGACAGAGTTTCTGCATGTATAAACTTCCTCTCCCCTTACGATGACCTCCTCTTTCTATTTATAGAAAGAGGGAGGGTTACAAATATAATTTCGTAAACAACAAAATGATTATCTCCGCCGCTCCGAGCATTTAATGCTTGGTGTCAGGTAATTAATACTGGACAAATCATTGTCGGACTTCCGGACAGCTGATATATAGGTTTGGAGACTAAGCTGTCAGCTAGAGACGTGTGTCTTGGATTGCTGACTAGGTTTCGTACAGGTATCCGTTTCTGGTAGGCGAGCTGGTGGCCGTGGGTGACCTCACTATCCTTGCTTGGTCGTTCTCTTCGAGGGTAGTAGGCTTCTCGTTGAGGGGTTGAAAGCCTTCTCTGTGAATTGCGCTTTCTGTTTGTGACATTACGAGATGTCTTCAGCTCGCATTCGATGATCTGGGGTCCTCATTTAGTGATCTCGAACTCTGATTTGATCCTCCATCTGACCTAGCTGTGCCTCCTATTAGACCTTGGCCGGCCCAAAATATACTTCCAGAAAATCCCTGTAACAGTTTCTAATTTAAATCTAATTGTAAAGTTTTATCTCAAAATGGTAGGATACACAAAATAAAATAAAGAAAGATGTCGTTCTTATTTATAATTCAAAAATTCAATGCATTTTTTGCCTAGTTTTAGTTAAGATGACGCATATGTTTTCGTAAGGAAATAACGTACGGGGGAGTAGCATCATCCTTTTTGGTTTTAGAAAATTAATGCATGTTGGTATCCAGTTATCCTCAGCGTTTTAGGCCCACAAATCTGAAAATTGACAAAACACTTGGGCCACGACCAAAAATTTTGTTGGGCCATACTCTGAGCCCATGCCCATCTAGCATTCGACCTTTTTCATAGAATGCTTGGGCGCCCAAAACATCTCGCCGGGTCCTTGTTAATATTTCTGGCCCATTTTCCAAATTATGAATTGTGTCCAACTTAGAGAGTGGGTTAAGATTCTTGTACTTACCCATGATAATTGGTTCATTAAGAGGATGAATGATAAATACATATCCTAATTAAGTTGAAATATATCACCAAATGTCCACAATATATAAACTATACATGACATCATGGCAACAACAAAATCAAGCATTTAAATTGATATGACAAGTGACTAGAAATCCTTGAATTTATTTAGTCCTTTTAGATATAAATATCATCTTCTTTTACAGCTGGCACATCACATACAATCATTTTAGGGATAAATTATTTATTTATTTGAAAATGGAGGACGAATATGGGGTGGGGGAAAAGAAGGCCAAACTAGACTAAGGAAACAAATATATCTGAATAGCTGTAACCACACTAGATATTGTTTTAACATTTTTTTTAATTTTATTATAGGTATTGCACATATGTATTAAGTGAATTATTATTTTTATTATAAAAAATAAAAATATATTATTTAACATTTGAAATATTTGATTCAAATCAATTTTCCATAATTTATCAAGAAGTGGGCCTCTCTTATTCTTATATAATTCATTCACGAGTCGTATTTATTTTTATTCATAGATTACTGTTCTCCTTTTGGATGTTATATTGTAAAAATATGCATATTTGGCTTGAATCTTCAACCAAATAAAAATATTATAAAAATCATCATATTATATAACGCCAGAATTGATCGAGCGTTAATGGACCACTTTACATGTTAATATAAAAATTGCCACAAAAAAGAAAAAAAATCAAAAAAGATGTGTACTAGTAAATAAAATGAAGTCCTGATCCTTTGACTGAATGCCATTAAATATTTTTTAAAATATTTTATCTTTTTTTTTATATATATTTTGAATTTCATATCTTATTTTTGTCTGTACGTGAATCTCAGATACATATGTGCATTACTTCTAATTATTATAACAGATGCTTCGAACCTACGTCAGATATTTAGATTTCTAATTTTTTTGATCTAGAGGTCAAATAGTGCACACAACAGTTTTCTATACTTTAATCAATTTCTTTTTGCCTTTTCAAAGTAAGCATATTATCTACATTTAACCTAAAAAATAAAAACTTACATATTCAAAATTTATGTAAGTTTTTATAAAGGTTATAATTTTTATAAAAAAAATTGTAAATATATAAAAAGTTTTAATTTCATTATTCAAAGTTATATCAAAAAAATTTTAAAATATTTTAATTTTTATATAACAGATTATAATTTTTAATAAAAAATTACAAAAAAAATACAATAGAATATACTTATACCTATTTTTTCAGTACTTAATAAGCATAACTTTGTAAGATAACATACATT
Source organism: Saraca asoca (assembly GCA_026873985.1). NCBI lineage: Eukaryota > Viridiplantae > Streptophyta > Magnoliopsida > Fabales > Fabaceae > Saraca > Saraca asoca. Next base: position 6,240 of record JANHAO010000275.1, read on the forward strand.
TAATCTTAAAATCTTTTGCTACATGATTTTAAAAAGTCCAGTGGTTCAACATCTTATAATTGCATAATCTTTTATATTTGTAATCCATTTTTTGTATGATAAGCCTAGCTAGTCCAATATACATTTAAGCATACCGATATTAAAGGATACACATAGAACCACATTCATCTTTGGTTCAACCATTCAAGTTATATATGATAATTGAAACCCTAAAACATGGCTCTTCCTCCATATATATGGGTTCTTTTGAGCTCCCAAAAGAGCATATGCTTCTCACAAGTCATTGGCCTACATAAAGATCTTCCTTTTTTTTTTTTTTTTTCTTCATTTCTCTCTTCTTCTAGATAATGGGACCACATTAAAATTGAAATAGTGGTCATACCCATGTGTGTTTATTTCCATAATGAACCTATCTATATAATATGTAGAATATGCTTTTCAACTCTTACTTTGAATCTTATTCATTGGGGTCACGTCCTATCCTATCAATTTGATTGAAGTTAGTTGCAAATCCCCCTTTTTGGTTTTCACCTTGGTATTAGGTAAGGCACATATTTTTACTATTTGGATCATTTTCTTATCATAATCATGTTAATTATTATTTTAATAAAATACTTATTATAATTATTTTAATATCATTTTAGCATAGAGATCTTTGAACAAAAATTCATATTTCAATATTGTATGTAGAATTTTTGTGTTTATAGTTATTTTCGAATGATATTAATATAATTAAAATAAAAGACAAAAAAATCTCAAATTGTTTGTCAACCTCTCCCAGTTGATATTTGATTTAGAGGTAAATTATACTTTTATAAAATTTATTTTAATTATATTTATATTTTTCTATTATTAAAAATATATATTTATTTCTCTTTTTTTTATCATAAAAGAATCGAATGTAAGTATAAATAGAAAAAAAAAGGTCAAGATATATAAAAAAAATTAATATATATTTCTTAAAATAAAAGAATACGAATATAATTATATAAAATCTAAGCAGAATTCAACGTAATTTGACCGCAATTTTAAAGTCATATCACTTTTGCTTAAAATAGTTCACTCTCCCAAATCATGGAATGGTTAAAAAACAGCCATTTGTTATAGAGAGCTTCCATTGGCTCTTGGTGCATTACTAATTATATATGAACCTATAGATTTATAAATTAAGAGCCTTGCTTTCTAGCTAGAACTTTCCTCACGAATCCCAGAAGAAATATGCCATATTATTATTCTCTTTGCCTAACATTCCTAAAAAAAGATTGTATAAAAGAATGCTTTGGAACACAATTCCCCTTTCTTTTATCGTTAAAGTGATTTTCAAAGCTTCATTTATCTTGGGCAAGTGTCACTTTGACGTGAACAACTCACCCATCACCTAGCTAGCATACTATCTACACTCAACAAACGCCAGTTTTGATTCAACCTCACTTGATTCATCTTTGAGCAATGTTATAATTCATTTTGCCTGATATTTTTTTTTTTGTAAAAACATAAATCCCCAGTATTATTATCTTTTCCGCACATTATTTTAAGGATATTTCTTTATTACAAAATGTTCAACTTAATCATAACTACTGTATAAAACCTATCATTTTATGAATAATGTTAACTCTCATTCCTTTAGTTTCATTTTCTCTTATAAGTAGGTGGACTGCTTAAAAAAGGAAATGAGTGGGAATAAGAAAATTAATGGGACATAAATTAATACTCTCTCATATTAAATTCATAACCTTTTAAATGAAATAATGATATGATATTACTGAATTAACTATTTGAATGATTTTCTTATAATTATTATTTAGATGTATTTATATTACGACTTGAATTAATTACTAATTTCGTTGATTTAAATTTTATTATATGTATAAATTAAATAATAATTTAAGTGATATGCTAAGTGGGAGTAGGATGTTCTTTATTTTTATAATATCTCTTGCTTGTAAGATGTTCTAACTTGTAATTTGGCTCCACTTTCTCTCTATCTCTCTATGCGGCTCCTGGTTGAATAGGCATGGCCCATATGGTTTGGTCTATTCGCACTGCAACCAAGCATTATTATTGGAGAAAGTGAAAGAGAGATAGAAGTAATCAAACCCAAAGTTGATTTTAGATCCATAAAGCTTTGGCATGATTGCAGGCTGTGTTGAGCTGAAGAAACTAATGCTTAATAAATCTATGATATCATATCCTCCCTCCATCATCAACTCAATGTTAGACAGTACGTGCTTATCATAAAAGAAACCCTTTAGCCTCCACAACTATATAGCACCGACCCCATTCAATATTATTCTTTTTATATTTGCTGTAAAAGATATTCTATCTTTTACACATGTTGCTACTTTGCTGGTATATATGGTTTAGAATGTATATTTAACATTGTTATGCGCATGTATAAAGATATCATCAATCTCCTAAAAATAATTTAAATTATATTAATCTTATATGGTATATATAAAATGTGATCAGTTTAACATAAGCTATATTATATATAAGTTCATATAATATAAAAGATAAATGTACATATTATGCATTGTGCTACTCTTTTTAATTACAATGATGGGTTTAGGAATTTGAAAAGACAAAATAAAGTAAGGGACAAAATGAGACGGTGGAGAATCGCCTAACTTTGCTATTTTGGGTTGGTTTTGTGCAAGTAGTAACTGAGTGATGATTTATGGCAAACATAGTTTTCGTAAGAACATATATAGGTTTTTTGCTGAGATTATGAAAGTCAATAACATTCTTGCAATGTTAATATTTCGAAAGTAGCAAACTAGCTATGCAACTTAATTAATTTGGCTAATCACTTTTAATTTCAAAACCATGGAGAGTTAGAAAAACCCTTTGTGCATGTCCTTTCCAAACTTGAGAGAGAGACAGAGGGAGAGGGCTATTCAAACTTTAACACAAACGGATGATTACCAATGGAGAGAAATGTTGGCTGTATTTAAAATATAGAACAAATAAGTATCCTAATATAATTACTCACGACAAATTACACTTATTTTTTAATATTTAATTTAATTATACTAATATTTTTACATTTTTATAAATATATGTTTTTTACAATAAAAAATGAATATAGGTTTAAAATAGAAAAAATAAGAAAATTGCATATTTTTAAAAACAAAACAATAAGAATATAATTTGATTAAATTAAAAAAAATGATGTAATTTATCTAATTTTGTATACGAGACAATCACAATTGTTATAACAATAAGCGTGAGATTTAAGGCACAGGTCGTGGGATTTGGATGTCAAATCACTGGTCTCTAGAGGTGATGGAGCAACCAAAACCTCATTTCAAGTTCTGGATAATTAAGATCACTTGGTGCTCCCATGGGGACTTATCCTTTGTAACAAAAAGCCATACACCTTTTGACATGTGTGGCCTATATTTTGCATCTTAAACAATGATCATTATCATAAAAGCGAGCTCCTAATTGTTAATTGCATCTGTAATCCACATAATGTAAAGCTTAACAAGGTACACTGATATGAAAGCGTTAAAATATTTTAAAATAAATTACACCCACTTTCCTCCAATATGTTTTATCTTGAGCGCACTTATATATTTTTATTTTTTAAAAAATACATTTATTTCTCTTTATTTTTGAAGCATGAAAGATGAGTATATATTTAAAATAAATGAAAAGAATCATTAATATATATTTCTAAAAATAAAAATATATGAATATAATTATATTAAATATTAAAAGAGATGAATGTAAGTTGTCTGTATTTTATAGTAATCATTTCTTTGAAAGAAGGAAATTGAAGTCTTTCTTTTAAAAACTAACTTAAAAATTTTAAAAAAGACTTTTTTTTTATCTTCATTCTCATTGCTATCAAATTAATCATGATTTTTTTTTTTACAAAATTTACAATTTCATTCCTAAAATTATAAAACATTGATAAAATAATCTCTGAATTATGAAAATTATCATAATAATTCATGAATAATACTTCATTCATATAATTTCATCCTTTTATAATTATCATATTTATTATATTATTTATAAATGAAATTATATATAAAAAATAAAATTATACAAATAGATTATTATTCAAATATATATTATTATAAATATTTTTATAATTTAAGAAATGCTTTACTAACACTTTATAATTTTAAAATGAAAATTATTATTATTATTTTTTTGTGTAAACATATACTTCAGCTCAATAAGAATTGCGGGAAACTGTGGTGCAATGTGCAAGCATCTCTTTCTCTAGCAAACGGTTGCAAATGTCATTTTCATTGAGGCCTTCCACAAAGGGAACATAACATGGTTGTTCAAAGATTCTTGGCCTTTGCCTCCACTATGTTAATTTGCAATGATTATATTTTTGCTAATATTGGAAGATTATGAGGGGTATTATGATGGTTTTATCAAGGTTCAATGTTTTTGCTCATGATATTATATTCTTTGAGAAAAAAGATGACCCACTTATACTATTTATTATTTTAATTATAATTAATAAATGTCGGTCCAGAGTTATCTGATTCTATCTTAATGATTTAATTGATAATTATTAAAAAATAAGAAAATTGAAATAAAAGTTTTATATTTTATTATCAATATATTTGAGTAAATTATTCACATACTTGGCCTTATATGCCGCATGAAGATCAAGAAAATCTAGGGTTCTTATTAGGATAATAGAGTATGAAAGACTAAGAAGAAGAATAAAGTCCACAATAGGCACACAGTGAAACAAAGACTAATTACATTCGCCTGTGAATCAGCCCAATAAATTTTAATCCACGGTTAAAATCAACCTAGGAATATCCCATCTTTTTGAAAAATACAAAATCAATGATATAAGTTGATTTTTTTAGAGGATATAAAAATAAATATATATATATATATAATATAATATGTGAATAATCTAGGCAATAGCTTTTACACTGTTCATTAAACATCTCAAACACCAAGGACAAGAAAAAGATATCAGAAACTCATAAATGCATTATTAAATATCCTTTTTTATAATTCTTATATTATAAATTATAACAAATTGTAGTCACCTCTCTTAAAATTTAATCTAATTACATTTCTACATTTACTTTTAGAAATATAAGGCGTTTGTCTTACTCATTCTAATGGAAGGACATGATAAATGCTTCTAAAAAACTACAACTCTAGCTTTGCCCTTTTCTTAAGCTCCATTGTGTCTATTAGCTATGACTCAATGATGGTGCTATATTGATATTGCAGTTGTACGTACGTAGGATCTTGATTTCATGGATTAATTTTAAGACGGTGATGATGACTAATACTGATGTAAGCAATTAAAACGTTTACGCCAATTAATATCTGTTTTTTAATATGATTTTCTTCTATTTATTTGTTAATTTGCATGTAATTATCTTTCACATAGATCTTGATAAAATTTGAATAATAATAAATATGAAATCTTATATTTAAAATGTATATTTTATATCAATCTTAAAGTTTATTCTAGTCTTAAAGTTTATTGATAGAATAGTAATTAACTTTGATTTGATATACAATTTTTTGAATATAATTTAATTATAAATATATTAAGTTCAACAATATATTTTATGAAATTCTTTTTTATACAAGATTAGCCATAGGATAAAAAATATACTTTTTAATTAACATCAATATTAATTAATTCCCACTCTTTTTATAATTACACATGTAATAAAAATATTACTATCTATTTCAAATTTTTATTAGTGTAAATGGAAAAATATATTACATTGTCAAAACGATAAATAAAAATGAATGACTTATTTATTGATCTACTAACATAATAAAATGTCAACAATCCTCTGATACAATGAAGATAATGCTAATCCTTTTCTCCTAATTGTCTTATTTATTAATTTAATCCTTTCAACATAGAGAGAAATTTAAATTAATGTCAATTTGTTCCAATTTTTTTAAAAAAAGAGAGAATCATTAAATAGTGGTTTAATGTCCTTGATAAGTACAAAAAACCACCAAAAGAAATATTGTTGACTTGATCCAAATTTTAATTATGATTGACTAATGTTAATTTTTTATTGTAAGTTATCTTCTTATTTAAATTAGGTTTTTGTGTTAGAGGGAAATTATAATGCTTGACAAGCAAATATTTTGAGTTCTAAATATTTGTGATATATAAAAGTTAAATATATGATAGAGATGATATTATGAGTGTCTATATGGGTTATGTGGGACCTTTGTAGAAGTTTAGAAAAGACGTGAGATAGTGATTAGAAAGTTATAGGATTATGGTTGAAAACTTTCACACATATTAACCTGTGGTCTTTTTATTACAATAGATCTCTTCTCATTCATGATTTTTTCTTTGGAATTTGAGATTTTTTTTCATATAAGAATGCTTATATATTATTAAACTAGTCCAATTATTTTAATTGACTGATGTTAACTTATTTAGAGTATGAATATTTTTTTCATCAAATAGAAGGTGAAAGGTTATTTATCAAAATAATTCTCTAGGAGTCATCAATTTTAACTTAGAACAATTCAAATTGGCCCTTATTTTTAGATGTTATTATAATCAATATAATAAAATTTTAAATTTAATTCATAAATTTATTTTATATTATTATCCATTTATGTATTGCGATGTTATTAAAAAATTGTTAAAAAAATTTCATTGTTGGTGAGAAGTATTAATTATTCTTAAGAAATTGTTTGATTTGTAAAAAGTTTCATAGGATATACAACTTCTCGGAAAGTAAAAAATACTTAGGTTATTTAATTATCTAGTGACTCAAACAATAGGAAAAGTTGTACTTCCCAAGAAGTTATATTTTTTTCAAACCATGAGAAGTTACTTACCAAGCGTCCCTAGGTAAGTTATACTTTATGTGATTTTAATGAAATAAAAATACAAAACTATCCTTACAAAATTTAAATAATGATAAGAGTACCCTTGTAATATTGACAGACAAACATAACTTTTCTAAAGAATATTTAGTTATTTTGATAATATTTCCTAAGAAGTTTATAGTTAAATCAAACACCACTTAGGAATTTACTTTTTGGGAAGTGCTACTTTCTTTAGTGCCAACCAAATAACTTTCAACATTTCCCTATAAGTTCACACATGAACTTATTTTTTAGAAAATTCAACTTCACGCAAGAAATTACTTTCTGTATAAACTAAACGTCTCCTAATTTTTTAATAACCTATCATCTTTTTATGTACTGACAATCGACGAAGGAATCAAGATTTTTTATTTAGAAGGGCCAAATATCAAAATTTTATAAAATATATATACAATTTTTAAATTTTCATGAAAGTCAATTTAAAATTATGATACACAAATATAAAGATATCAAAATTTCGAGGAGCCATGACTCCCACCAATCCTTTTTATCTTCATCCCAGTCGAGAATATAAAATATTCACATTGGCAATAAATGTAATTTAAACTCATAAAAACAAATCGTATAATCAAAGATAGAAAAGTAAGAACCATCATAAAGATATATGCATGTGAATATATGTACACCTTAAGGTGGTGTTTAGTTCACAAAATCATATATTCCTATGAATTTTAACATTCCCAGGAATGTAATTCTTGGAATGTAACTCTCAGGAATGTCATATTACCATTTTGGTTCAATTAAAATGATTTCTAGAAATGTTACAATATTATGTTTCATCGATTTGTATATTTTTAAAAATATTGTTAAATTATTAAAGTATCTTATTGAAAATTGAATGGTCAATACCATAAAGTTGACTGATCAACAGTGGTATGTGTGGTCAATGGTAGAAGGTGATGGTAAGCGGTGGTCAATAATGGTGGATAATGGTTAATAGTGGTGGATGATGGTCAATGAAACAGAAAGTGATGGTGGGTAGATTGGTGGCAATAGGTAGTGGTCAACGAGGATGAGTGATAGTCAATGACAGTAAGTGGTGGGCAATTGGTAGTAGTGGTGGTGGTTAACGGAGGTGGGTGGTGGTGAGCGATGATCAACAGTGATAAGTGGTGATGGGTTAAGGTGATAAGACATTAATGGAAGAATAGGTAAAATAGTTTTTTTATATGACTAAAATATTCTCATGTCATGGGAATGTAAGATACCCACCTACCTTCATGAGAATATTTGATAGGAATGTTTGTAATACCTAAAAAAAAATGCTAGTAAGAGACTAAAGTGAAAATCATTAAATTTTTTTTAAGGTCATAACATAATTTCTTATTTTTCAGAAAGACTTATTTGAAGTCAGTGGAAAGTCCTAGGGTTAAAGTGCAATTTGCCTCATTTTCCTTTTATGTATAAAATTTCCCCAGGCTAGCTTCTCCCTCTCGCCACCAGTTTCTTGAAGCTTTCTCTGTTCCAGTGGTTCCTTTTTTCTTCAATCATTTCTATCCAGTGAGCTAGGGCCTCCAGCCCTCTTTCTTTTCCGGCATCATCTCCGGCATCCTTCAATGCCAGTTTTCTTCCTTGTGCATGCTGCTTCTCCGAACATTTGGTTGTTGCTATTGTGTTCGAACAACCTCCTTTTCTTCGTGTCTTCTCCTCCGTCCGACGAGCTTGAATGTTCGATGTCTCTTCCTCTCTTTCCTCTCGGTGCCTCTTTTCTTCTAGCTTGCACGTCCGATTCAATGCCCAAACCTCTTCTGTCGTCTGCTACAAACCGATCGACAGTGACCTTTGCTTCTTCGACTCTCCTCGGATCGGCAAGCTTCAGTTGCCATCCAGCTCCCCGATGCCTCCCTATGGCCTATTGAGCTTGGGTGCAACTTGGCACTCCTTTTCCTCCCCTTAGCCGCAAGCTTCGACTAGCAGCTCCCATTGGCTCACCAGCGACGATCCAGCTGGTAGTGAGCTCATCACCTGCACTTTGAAGGGTGGTGAGTAATTGTAGAATAAAAGACTTATTCCATAGCAACCCTATAGCTAAATTGCAAGAAATTTCCCTTAAAATCCTTACTGTTCTAACTGGAAGAAATTTGAAATTTCTCTTATTATTTTGCATTGTTTTGCTTCAGTAAAATTCTTGTCGAAGGATTAAGCATATTGACGTTCAATTTTGGAGCTTTAGCTGACTTAGCTTTCTAAGGAATTTCGAAGGTAAGTGGACAATCCTCCTCACTTAATAATCCTATGTGTAAACATAAAATAATTTTATTATATGAAATGTTATAAATCCTTTTAAATAATTGGATTTTCCTATATGTGGAAGTATTTTTGAAAGTGTATTTATATGTTGTATGTGTACATGAAATGGCTTGATGTGCTAAAATTATACATTTTTATTTTGCTTTATATTATTGAAATTGATGATGTTATTTTTCTATACGATGAATGGATATGGAAATGCATAACAGATTATGTATGTTAAAAAAAATGTTCCTTACCTGAATAATAAATTTCATACTATATGATATATTTAGAATGTTGATTTAAGATACTAGACCTATTGAAAAATTTAATGGTAACCCTCAAGTACACTTATGACACGATATTTACTTGGTGTGGTTGGGAGAGAATATATAAATATCTACCCAGTGTGATTGGGGGATAATATATAAATATCTACTTGGTGTGATTAGGGGAGAATATATGAATATTTACTTGGTGTGATTGGTAGGTTTGGTAGATCACGATATTATGGTTGCCTCTAGGAATTTTCCTTCGGTGTGTTTTAATTAATTGCATATATAACTTATAGAAATCTTCACTGGTTTTCTTTCATATTACGTGATGGTGAGCATATTTTCATGGTACCCTATTTTGGTACTTATTATTATGATGTTAAATATTATGTTTTCAATTACTTTATTTCCTTGTGGAATGATAGCTTTCAAATTTATTTTGTGACTATGACTACTGAACGGGGTAAGCATATCTTCACGGCTATATTTATATATATATATACATACTATCGAGCATGATTTTGAAATGAGATTTTTAGGTGATCATGAGATTGTTTACTCACTGAGTTTTTATAAAACTCACTCCTTCATTTTCATGTTTTTCAGAACTAGAGGGTATTCCTGTTATTTCCCCCACGTTGTCCTAACTCAAGATCTACTCACTAACCGAGTGGATCACCTAGCAGAGATTTAAGGTATAATTGTGGTGTAAAGTTTGGCAGTTGATAGGATTGTATATACATGTATTGTATATGATTGCTGGATGCCTAGTAGGATGTAAATTGTATAGTTTGAGCCACTGTATATTATTATGTTGTTATATAGAGTGTGATAGGCGTGTAACCCCTTTTTGTGTATATAGGCCTTGTGCCTGGATATTCAGAAAATAAAGGAGGTTCTACCGGATTTTCATTAAAATGAATATATGCATTTCTATATGTGTATTGGTTTAATTGTATGTCATTTTTGCATAGTAAGGCTTATAAAGGGTTTCCTAATGGAGAGGTTTCCTAATGGTGACCTTTTATGTTGATCACAATGTTGATCATATTCCATAGATCAGGGCGTGACAATATTGGGTTAAAAATATTCCTAATAATTTTTTTTAAAATTTTGAATCAAACATAAGAATATAATATTTGTTTAAAATATTCTCAAAAATATAGGGAAGATTTTGCAAATCAAATGTTACCCAATAGTAAATATGATATAGAGTTTTTATTTGTTTCTTTTTCTCATTTCCTTCTATTCTCTTGGTATAAAAAAAATTATAATGTAGTTTGTCTGTAAATCATTAATCTAGGCACAAATGGTCATGTATGGAGTAAACTTTTCTAATGATGAAACATTATTTTTTCAATTGACCACCGTTCATTATTATTATTGATTATTGCCCACCATCACTTTTTACCATTAACCACCGTCTACCACCACATTCTGCTTATGATCATCACTAACCACCATCCACCATTATCTACTGTCGTTGATCACTATTTATCACTATCTACTATTGTTAACCACCGTACACCATTACCTCCTGTCATTGATTATTAGCCACATCATCTACTACCCTTGATTATTAGTCACCACCACTTACCATTGTTGACTATCATCTATTACCATCTATCATCGTTGATTATTATTCATCACTGTTGATCACCAACCAACCAAATAACAAGAAAGGGAATTATAAAAAGTATGATTTCATTTTCTCACTAAATTAAATAAATTAAAATATAATTGTTATGATTGTTCTTAATCTTTCTTATTTGATTACACACCCTTTTTATTTCCATATATTACACTAAATGCCTTAAAGTGGGTAATTTTATGAAATATTTAAACTTTTAAAAGATAAATTGTTTTCACTTTACAATCAAATCATTAATTTTATTTTAAATTATATATTTTTTTATATAACTTATCTATCTACTTTAAAATGAAAATAAGGTTCCGGGTTTCAAGAACAAACAAGTTGCTTAATTATATTAATTAAAGGCCTTGCAAGATGGAGCCCACCATTAGCAGATGACAACACAAAACCCACTCTAAGGCTTTGTTGCAGGTTGCTATGTTCTTTTCAATTGTATTACATCAACAATAATTATGATTATGACAAGGTTTAATTAATTTATTTAATATATAACAATTAAATATTATTAATGAACAAATAATAGAGGGGAACGGGTGAATGGGGCCCTCCATGTATCCTGAGAAAGAAACAACGAACCACAAATCCATTTAGAAGGTCCATTTGATGAAGGTTGCAAATGTATACTCCCTGTGGATTGATTTAAGATATGTTATTATTTGTATTCAATTATCAATTTTACCACTAAAATTAATTCATCCTATACTTTCATTAGTTTTCAAAATATTTATCATGGTATATTAACAAACCTACTTTATCAACTGTTAATTCACATCAATATATGGGTTTAAATTTGATTTATTATTGATATAAAATATTTATATATTATTGAATAAGAAAATGATATGTCACTAAAAAAATAATAATAATTAAATTTTTTATCAACAATAAAAATATTTTAATAATATTTTAATGATGTGATATATATGCGTATGGAACTGATTCATAGTTAATAATGTTAAATTAGTGTGTAACCTCTGAGGAAAAAAATAATTTACAAACAGTCTTATAAACAGTGGGAAGATATTAATGGAATCACTGTTTCACATCCTTCGTAAATGGCTTTGTTTATAATTTATCACATTAGATTAAAACAAGCAAAGTTAATTTAAATAAATTATGTTATATATATAAAATTTGAAAAATTGTAAAAAGAATTGAATTGTGCAAATTATACTCTTAATATTGTAATGTTTATCTGCTTAAATATTTGTATTCCTCCTACTTCTCCCAAAAAGAGTGAATATTTTTAATTTGATACCGAAAACATTCTTGCATTTTTTTTATCACTTTTTTCCCCTTCCTCTATTCATGTACATATGAATAAGTAAAATCTATTTTAATTCAATTTTTTTCATGTGTAGAAATAAATGTGAGGAATGTTGTATTTTAAATAAAACAAAATGCAAGTATCACTAATTTAAAATTTTAAGAAGTAGCTTCTATTTCACAATTTTTTTCCCCTTACATAGTAGACAATTTACAAATAAAACATACTTGAACTTACACACAAGAAAAGAAAATAACAACTTCGAAGAACTAACAAACAACATAGATAAAACACTAATAGCAGTCTAATTATCTTGGTGTTGTCATTGACATATTAATTTCTAATGGAGCTTTGATTTGCGATGGGATTCATGTACAATAAACCTATCACTGTGATGATAGATAACATAAGAAGAAACAAGGTTGAAAATCATGTTGTTGTTTAAAACTCCTATAGCAAAATGTTTGCTAGGAAGTTGCTAAAAAACTTTCCTACAAGCTTTAAAGCTCACCAAAAATATTTTTGATGACACCTTCTTGGGGCTGCAAGATAGTGTCATCCATAGCAAGAAGAGGAGACATCTTAAAATCCATATCGATCATTGTTGCATATTGATGCTCCATCAAATCTTGATGTTCAACTTCTCACGAATTTGATTCTTCAAACTTATGATACTTTGAGTTGATATTGAATTTCTGTTTATTAATTATAATAGGTGAAGACTAATTACCTAAGTTAGATTGTAGTATAATATCTTAGTTAGAGCTCGTTTGGATGAACTTTTAAAAAAAATAAAATTATGTAATATTTTTTTTAAAAGAACTTTTATTTTAAGCAATAAATTGGAGTTTTAAAAAAAGTCAAATTTTTGCTTTTTTATTACTTTTACTTTTTAAAAAAAAAACTTTGATTCAAATACATAAAAGTACTTTATTTTTTAAAAAAATGAGCTTTTTTTAAAAAAAAAAATCAAAACAAACGGGCTCTTAATCTGATAGCCACATGATAGGGGTCATGTATGACTGTCATGTGATGGGTATCCGTTAGTACTTTGCAAATAAAAAGGATGACATTAGAGATTAGTAGCCAATGCTTTATTAGAACAAGGTTGAGCACAATGCATCAATAGGAGCAAATACCCCAAAGCTTACAGTAGAAATCAATTTCTTCAAATTACCACCAAAAATATTATGCTTGTATTGTTAGGGGGACTTCCACTTGACTTCTAAGTTCTGAATTATGATATTCTAAGCCTTTAAATACATCATCAAGTTCACTTAGTGGTCAAATTGTTAACTTCTTGTTTCAATATCTTATTGCTAGATTTCAATGCCTAAACATGAGCTTACAAATCAATAGCCCTTGTGTTTGCAAATTTTCCTTTCTCATATTTGAAGTTACCAAGGGTGTAAATGAGTAGAACTATTCATGAGCTACTTGAGTTTCGTTTGCATAAGAGCTTGGCTCCGTTTGGTTCAATTAACAAACAAATGAACTTGATCATAAAATTAAGCTTGATTGATAAATGAGCCAAGCTTAAAAATCTTAAAGCTCAACTCGTTTAGTTCACAAACAACTTATTTAAAAAATAATTAAAAAATATAATTATATATATTATATTTTATATATAATATCTTGATATAAAAATATATAATATTGTATAAGTATTTTTAAATGACATACTATAATTATTGTTATTATCTTTAATATTTTATTCATAAATCTCTTTTGAATATTTATTATCTAATTTCTTTTGAATTAAATGATTTGTTAAATAACTTTACAATTTGTATAGATTTAATAATATGAAGAATCTAAAGATAAAATGATAATTTACTTTCGAATGAAATTACGAAATGTGAAAAACTAAAGATATGAATTATTTGTAATTATGAATAAAGATTATTTATATTTTGATTGAATTTATTTATTTATTAAAAAAAGTGAGGTAAACAAGCTACTGACAATTAATTTTGGTAATTGGTCAACCAAAGGTTTTAGAACCCAAATTGTCGTAAAAGGCGTAAAAAAGCAAGAAAACAGCAAAAGAAAGAGGAAGGAAGAATAAGATGAATACTAAAGATTTTTTACGTGGTTTGACTAAAGTTAATGTGACCCTTACATCCACAGTGATTGTATTTACTTTTGTGTGGTTATTTTACTGTTTAGACTAGCAGAATAGAAGTACAAATATTCTCTTACTATTTTGGCAAAATTTCTATATGTATTTTCTACTATGTCTCTGTTACAATGATTTCCCTTCCTATTTATAGAAGTAGTAAGGATTACAAATATAATTTGATAAATTACAAATATGTCTATTCTGTCATATTGGGTAATAAATGCTTAACGGGCAATAAATGCTTGGCAATTCACTGTCGGATTGTTGGTGGCTGATATGTCAATTTTGGGGGTTGAGTTGTCGATAGGAAATATGTACATCTGGGTGCTAACTGGTCTTTGGGGTTCCGTACTTATGCTCAGGGTAACTCGCTCAACAACCTGAACTTGTCTAGCGACCTAAGCTTGTGCTACGCAATCTACTAACAAGACCCTGTGACCTTATTCTAGAATAGGTCGGACCCTTCTCTGTTGGACTACTCCATTGGGCTTCTACCAAGCTATTTTATACGGTTCCAAAAATACCCATAACATTGGCCCCCTAACTTTCAGTTCGCCTCGCGGACTAGAAGTTGCAATTTACTAGCTAAAGGTCTCAGTCTATCGTGTTGCTAAAGTTCTTCTTTTGTAGTCTACAGTGTTGTCAAGTCTACACGTTCAGTCTGTCGTGTTATCATTTCAAGCTTTAATCTTTCATTTTATCTACACCAGGCCATACTTTCTACTATACATGTTTTATAGCCGTTGGCGTGGCAACCTTGTTCTTTACTGGATCGCTCGATCAAAAGCAGTTGAATAATTTCTATATTCTTTGGTGAGGCCAAACTGGTCTATTTGAAGTGTGGAGGCCTTCTTCCTTCTTCATAGAAAAACCAAATAGGTGCATTAGTGAGTCCCCCATGTTCCTAGTGACTCGAGCCTTTGGTGGAGTTCTTCAAGGCGTGTTTGGCCTGCTACAACAATCTTTTTCTAAGAATTCTGGGAAATTTTGTTATAAGGAGACCTCATGGACAATTCTTCTTTGAGGATCCCAAGAAATTTTATTATATGCCCTCATAGCTTCCTTTAGGCTGCGTTGAATAATGCAGCTATTTCACCCTTGTCCTTTAGTTTTTTTGTGTGGTGGTGCAGGGTACCTCCAGGTCTCCAAGTACCTTGGGGTGATCAAGCTGAAGGATGTTCTCCTTGCTCAGGAGGACTAGAAGAGATATGAATGGCCACCTTGCTTGCCTCAAGTGCCAGTGCCTCCATTCTAAGTATCTCAAGGGCACTCAAGTTAGGGGGAAGCTATAAGCTTGGAAGGAGGGCAAGGAAAAGCTGGAGCAGTTTGGTTTGCTCGCTACTCACAAGATCTAGTTTTTAAAAGCTAGTTCCTCCTGCATATTATAGTTGTAGGCTTACTTTAATTTATACCTTTGAATCTTCATGTAAATTTACCTTGTTGAAAGAGGTTTTGTAATGAAACTTTGTGTAACATTTTTTGCCTTCCCAAGCATATCATGTTGAATGCTTCATTTATTGTGAAAAATAGCATGCGAGCTCTTCATGAGCAGATTACTGTAGCTAAATAAACTTTAAGCTAAATAACCGATTGGCTACATTACTTTTCCTTGAATGAATGAATCTGAGCATCAGAGTGTCTCGGCTAATTATGCACCTTCAGGTCACATGAAGGCTGCAACCATCAAATTATGGGAAAGTGAGTATTTGGTCAGGTAAGAGTTGTGCCTTGGATAAGTTGAATGCCCATATCACTTTTTGGCTAACACGAGTTTGAATGCTCAGTGGGCGATTAGGTATGCTTGAGCTAGCATTAGGTTACATGCTCAATGGGAGATTAGGTGCACCCAAGCTGGTACGAGATTACATACTCAGTAGGAGATTAGGTGTGCCCAAGCTGGCATGAGTTCAAGTGTGGAGTGGGCGATTAGGTGTGCCTGAGCTGGCACGAGTTTGAGTGCACAATGGGCGATTTGGTATGCCTAGGCTAGCATGAGTTCAAGTACGCAGTAGGTAATTAGGTGTGCCCAAGCTAGCATGAGGTTGCATACTCAATGGGCTATTAAGTAGGCCCAAGATGGCATAAGGTTGCATGCTTAGGAGGCGATTAGGTACGCTTATGCTGGCATGAGTTTAAGTACATAATGGATGATCAGGTGCACCCAAGCTGGCATAAGGTTGAGTTGTGTGTACATGGTACCTGAGAAAGTTGGTCACATGCATGTCAGGTAGAAGGTTACATGTGAGCTATGCCTTAATTTGGTATAAGTTGATTGTGGCATAGGCCAAAGGCCATAGTACATTACTTGCGATGTGCAACCTTCTAGGTTGTTCGATATATCTCATCTCTTTTTATCCCTGACTCTTAGGTTTCTGCTGCAGCTTCATGTAATGATTACTGCCTCTAGTGAGCATTCTCACAAGGCTAACATCAACTTAATGCTAGTATGCACTGGACCATCAGATTGCAGGTATTTGAAGAGTTCCTAGATCCAATGGTTAGACTCTGCGTGATTTAACTAGAGAAGTTCTTCCCCCTTTAATCTGTCATTTGAAATCTATAACTTCTAGATTCTCCTCCCTCGTTCTCTGTCTATCAAGTTAACAACCGTTCGTTGTTATTGGTGCCATTCCGGAAAGCCAGGTTTGTGGTTCGTATTTCAATAGACGAGAACCAGCTTTGTCCCCGTTCTGGACCTCTTCTCACAATCAACATTGTAAGTTTTCAATTTCCAATTTTTAGTTTCTAGTTTCCGTTCTGCATGGAGCTTTACTTGTTTTTTGCTAGAAAGTGATCTAGAATGCTAGTCAAACTTGGTTACTCATGCCTTTCCTTTCGTTGTGTCCAGTTTGTTAGGCTGATTTATCAGTAAATGCTAGGGTTTCTGCATGTTGTTCGAATCTTCCATTAGTTTTCTGAGCTTTAATAGCCCAATTGTTGAGCCCCCCTTTTCTATGTGTCTAGAGTTTGGATCATGGTGACCCAAAGCATATCCAACCTTTCACATAGGAGGACTTTTGTTACGATAATTTTTTGAGAGTAAAGGTTGGTCTACCTCTAGCGACCAGATCATTCCTTTTTCTTTGTGTAGATGTCTGCACCTCGTAGATGCCGTTGTCACCTAATAGGAACCGAAGATACTGAATCTTTTGAAGGGAGCGGGGACCTACTATATCTTGTAGAGGAGGTGACCTCTCGAAGCAGTGAAGTCGCTGAGGAGCTCGTAGCTCGCCTCCGGCCCATGGGAGCTGTAGCTCGTTCCTTTTATACTCTTCATTCTTCAAGTGTCAAGTTTAGCGAGCTTGAAGGGATAGCTTGAGCATACTATTTCCCAAAGGGTTGCCACATCCTAGCACCTTCGTACAATGACCATACTGTTCTTCCTCCTTTGAAATTCATAGCAATTAGCATCTAACACCTTAGTGCTGGATTTAGATTTAGAGTTCCCCTATGTAATTGACTTTTTAAATGAACTAAGACTTTCCCCTTTTCAATTGACTCTGAATTCACACTCCCAACTGACTTCCTTAGCATTTATCTATCTTAAGAATGGCTTTGCACCCCTTCAACAAGAGTCTTTTCCAATCTCTATGGTATCAAAAGCATCGGACCGCGAGAATGGATTTACTACCTCTCAACCTGTCTATCTAAATACAAGAAAATTCTTCCTCAAGGGGATGTTAAGGGGAAATCCAACATTGGGAATTACAAGACCTGTTGGTTATATGTCTCTTATCTTTCCTTGAACTGACTTCAAAACTTCTCATTTGTGTTAAGTCCCAATAAGCGAGCTAGAAGGATGCAAGTTAGCCTTATCACTTATTTCACTTTGTTTGAAATCTGAGCTCTTGTTGTGTCTTTGTAGATGGAGCTGGGAAAGAGAAACTAGAGCTAAAGGTGAGAGAGATCGAGTGCTCGACCACTTCACTACTTCTGAAGATTTTCAGAATGACTTGAAGTTTAACGAAAAGCTTCTGCTAGCACACAGGCTTTCCCTTACTCTCGACGCCAAGCTTCTTGACAGCTCATAAGATATTGGAGCTCGTGGGGTCAAAGAGGCCACTCCAGTGGATTTTAGGGAGTACAACGATATAAGGAGACTTGATCTTACCAGACCTCCCCCTTCAGCTAGATTAAGGCTTGATACCACTCTAATTCTACTCAAGTTAGTCGTCCTTCCTCCTCGATGGTTGTGAAGGAAACTTTGCTGGCACCGATCCCTATTTCACAGCTGGAATCATTTGAGATTGTGAGAGGGCCAATGAAGTCTCTTGACCACAGGAAGAAAACTCTGAATGAGCCTCCTTCCAAAAGGCAGAGAACTAATAAAAGGAAAGAGATCGCTGTAAGCTCAAAGAAGGAGTCCAAGGACACACTAGGGAACCTACCAGAAGGCCAGGGCCCCAAGACACTAATATACTATAATTTTCTCCATAGACATATGGATCAAGTTTTGGAAACCCACACAAAGGCATTAGAATATGATGAGATACGTGGTAGCACCTTGGTAAGCATAATAGTTCACCATTGTTTGCTGGTTGGTATCATTCATCATTTTTCATTTTTTTTTTTTACATTCCTTGGCAAGTGATCTAACCATTTTGGTCTTTTCAAGGTGCATTAGAAACAATAAAGCTAAGTGACAAGATCATGATCTGGGAAGAAGAAGAAGGAGGTAAGCTTGAAAATAACTTGGTTGCCCTAACTATGAAAGCAATAGAGCTGAGGAAGAGACTGGAATGTACTGAGACATAATTGTGGGGTGTCGAGGCTACAAAAAAGGAGGTCGAGAATGCGTTGCTTCATGAGATGACCAGCTTGATCTCGAGGCTCTATAAGGTAGCTAACGATCTAAAGTAGTCACAAAGTGAGCTGGAAGTGACAGCGAGGCAAGTCGAGGTCACAGAGAATAAGGAAGAACTTACCAATGAGAGGGTAGTTCGTGCAGAGGATAAGGTCGCCAAATGGAAGACAGGGCTACACGAGCTGAGGAGGAGGTTGCCTGAGTTGGAGGATAGACCGCCGCCATGGTTGCACAAGCTGAGGATGCAGTGATCTCTGACACCATCAATAGCTTTCTATTTACCTTGTGGTAAAAACATTGGGACATGGATTTTGCGTTCTTCGGTGGAAACATTGAGGCAATTATTCAGTGTTTCATAGAGGATGCAAAGGTGACTTCGGCCCCAGGTATAGAAATTAGTGGTGGAGGTCCTCCTGTTCAGAATAACACTCAGATTGAGGGTAGCTCGTTGGTCAAAGATAAAGCCACAGTAGGGGCTAAAGAACAGATAATAGCAAACTTGCCTGCACTTCTTAGTGAGTCTTCTATCCACTAGGATCCACCTATGCCCCTGACCTCTTCGTAGATTGTATCACTACATCCTTGCCTTGTACTCTTTATTTTTTAATGCTTTTAGATATGTTCTGACTGGACAATTGTCTATAATGGTAGCTATTATTTTGTGATGAACTTGTATGAGTTACTTATTCTGAGATGAATTTGCTTAAATCTATTGTTTAGTCTGGTTGACTATCCTTCTAGATTTTTGCCAAGTCAAAATATTTGAGTACTCTATTAGCAAGTCATGGCTTCATGCCTGAATGCTTAGTAAGCGATGACACTTATAGTTCACAAGATGGCTAGCTGAGTTAGTTTCTTGAATGCAGTTTAAACGGGGCTCTAATCGAATTTGTTTTGAGATCGATTTGCCTTAAGAGTAACATTCTAAAGATATGTCAAAGAGTACACATAGAATAGGAGATCTTTGGGCATTTTTATTGAGATTCGAATAATGCACAGAATGACAAAGCTGAGCTCGAACTTATTGATTATATGGCCGAAAGTGTTCGGCGTTCCACACTCAAGGGATTTCAGCTCATCTACATTTAACAAGTGATAAGCTCCATTCCCCAAATTCTCCTTTATTATGAATGGACCTTCTCAGTTTGGTCTAAGCATCCCATCACTAGTCTTGCGAGCTCTGGGCAAAATAAGGCATAGCACAAGATCGCCTGCCCCGTAGCTACGAGCTTGGAGCTTTCAGTTATAATGCCTCGTGACACGCTGTTGATAGGTCCTGACCTTGAGGCCAACTATATCCTTTGCTTCTTTGATGAGGTCAATGTTCATAGTGAGCAATCAATTATTTTCCTCTGGATTGAAAGTAGCCCTTCAGTGTGAAGTTACTTCAAGGTCCACTGATATCATTGCTTTAGAACCATTAACCATCAAGAAGGGAGTCTCCCCTACGAGTGTAGTTCTGTAGGCCCAAAGTACATTTGGTAGCTTTTCTACCCATGCTCTTTTTCTGGCCTTCAGTTTGGTCTTCAAGATTTGCTTGATGATATTATTAACAGCTTTGACTTACCCATTGGCCTGAGGATGGTCTACCATCGATAAGCTTTTTACAATCCCAAGATCATTACAGAATTTGATCAACTGCTCACTGCTGAACTGGGTTCTATTGTCTGTTATAATCTGTTGAGGAATCTCGAGCCTATAGATAATGATATTCCAGATGAACTTCTCGATTCTTAAAGAGGAGATTTCAGCCAATTCTTTCACCTCAGCCCACTTTGTGAAATAGTCAACAGCCACTACTACATATTTACAGCTTCCACGGCCTATGGGGAAAGGCCCAATTAGATCGATCCCCCAAATTGCAAAAGGCCAAGGGCTAACCATTTGTTGAAGGTAAGCTAGAGGAGCTCACGGAACCTTAGCGAACCTTTGACATTTATCACATCATCTAACAAGGTTGATTGCATCCCGTTTCATGGTTGGCCAGTAGAACCCCTGCTGGAGTGCTTTTTGAGCTAGAGATAGCCCCCCAGCATCGTTTCTATAGTGATCAGTGTGAATTTCCTCTAGGACAGTGTCATAATCAGGGCCATCGATACATCTAAGGAGTGAAGTTGAGAAACCCCTTCTATAAAGCATGTCATCAATAATGTAGTATCTAGCAGCTCGAGCTCGTATTCAGCATGCTTCCAACTTGTCATTTAGTAGCTCACTATCTCGTAAATATTTCAAGATTGGGCTTATCAATAAGCTTTGTGCCATAACAATTGTCATTACGATGTCTCTCTGCTCGATGCTTGGTGATGGAAGAGATTTTACCAGGATTGCACCTAAGAAATCTGCATCCTTGGTTATGACCAAGCAAGTGAGTGTATCTGCATATGTGTTTTGAGCTCATAAGACCTAACTAATCTCGTACCTCTGGAAATTATTAAGTAACTCTCGAACCTTCTACAGGTAGATAGCCATTTTCGACCCTTTTGCTTGATATTTGCCCTTTATATGATAGACTACGAGCTAAAAGTCACTGAATATCCTCAAGTTTTCAGCTCATATTTTTGTTGCTAAGTGAAGTCCTGTGAGTAGTGCCTCATATTCAGCTTCATTGTTGGTAGCTCAGAATTCAAATCTCAATGAACAGAGGATTTTGTGTCCCTTTAGGCTGATTAAAAGTATTCTTGACCCTGTTGGCCTTTGCTCGCATAAGGACCCGTCTACATAAAGTTCCTACCATGGAGCTTTTGAAGTCTCCACTTCTTTCTCCATAGGTCCAGTAAATTCTATAATAAAGCTCGCTAAGGCCTGTCCTTTGATCGCTGACCTTGGCTTGTATCGAATGTCAAGCTGGTCCAGCTTGATAACCCACTTGAGTAGGCAACCTGAATCGTCAGTTTTCTACAAAGTTTGCCTCAATGGGTACTTAGTGAGCACCTTAATAGTGTGCACCTAAAAGTAAGGTCATAGTTTCTTAGAAGCAATCATGAGACAGTAAGCGAGCTTCTCTATAGACACATAATTCACCTTCGTATTCAGCAGTCTTTTGCTCATATAATAGACTAGAAGTTGAGCTCCGTTTTCATCTCAAACAAGGGATGCACTGATAGCGTACTGGGATACTCCTAAGTAAAGAATGAGCTTCTCGCCCTCTTGCGGCTTAGACAGCAGTGGAGTTCAGCCCATCTATTCTTTCAAGTGTTGGAAAGTAGTCTCACATTCTTTAGTCCATTCAAATCATTTGGCCTTCCTCAGAACATTGAAGAAAGGTATGCATTTATTTGTTACTTTGGAAATAAATCTGCTAAGCATTGCAACCCGACCAGTCAGACTCTGTACTTCCTTGACCCCAGTTAGGAACCTCATGTTGATGAGTGCCTTAATTTTTTCCTCGTTCACTTCAATTTCTCTAATGTTAACCATGAACTTAAGAAACTTTCATGAAGCCACTCCAAATGCGCACTTAAGTAGATTCAGTTTCATCTGGTATTTTCTCAAATTTTGAAACATTTCATCCAGGTCTCTCACATGATCCCTGACCTACTTAGCTTTTACGAGCATGTCATCCATGTAAACCTCTATGATTTTCCCAATCTGCTCTTTAAACATTGTGTTGACCAGTCGCTGATAGGTCACTCTTACATTTTTCAATTCGAAAGGCATCACCTTATAGTAATACAGTCCGTGATTCATGATAAATAAGGTGTGCTCCTCATCTTGGGGCTCCATGGGTATTTGGTTGTACCCTAAATAAGCATCCATAAAGTTAAAAAGCTAGTGCCCAGCTGTTGCATCAACGAGCTGATTAATCTTTGGCAAAGGAAAACTATCCTTTGAACAGGCTTTATTGAGGTCAATGAAATCAATGCACGTCCTCCATTTCTTATTTTTCTTTTTCACCAATATGGGATTAGCCACCCAGGTTGGGTAGTGAGCCTCTCGAAGGAACTTGTTAACCAGGAGTTTGTCCACCTCCTCTTTTAAAGTGATAGATCGCTCAGCAGTCAACAGCCTTACATAATCTTAGGATCAATCCCTACCATATCTTCGTGATTCCAAGCAAAAATATCCAGATTCGCCTTAAGGAATTCGAAGAGCCAAGTCTTCACATTGGGAGGAAAGTTCTTTCCCAACTTGAGACACCTCTAAAGATCTACTTCGCTAACCCATATGTCCTCAAGCTCCTGCATAGGGCCAGTTTCTTTATCGACATCCAAGTCATGAAGGTCGAGGTCGTGACTGACCCCCAACGTACTCGTGGCCCAAGGTTCTCCACCAAAGACTAGGTCAACCCTTTTTTACCTTTTCCACCTTTTCCCTGATCTTAACAGCATCTTCGTAACAATATTGGGTTGTGTACTACTTACCTCGCACATACCCGAATCCATTAGGGGTTAGGAAGCATATATTTAGCATCTTGGTGGACATGACCATGTCTAGATCATTCATCACAGGATGTCCCAGCACTATATTATACGATGAAGGGCAATCAACAATTATGAAATCTGCCAGGATGGTGGCTTGGTGCTTTAAGTCTCCCAAGGTGAGAGAAAGTCTGACTTACCTTAGTGGAAATATCGTGTCCCCTGTGAAACTAAAGAAGGGCTCTGGGGAAGATTTGAAGTCGCCTTCACTCAGTCCCATCTGTTCATAGCATTTCTTATATATGACATTGACCGAGTTGCCAATGTCCAACATAATTCTTCATACTTTAGCATTACCGATCTTAGCCCGGATGATAAGTGCATCATTGTGGGGGGATTGAATCCCCCATGCATTGTCATCTACGAAAGTGATGCATTCGGAGGTGGTCCTGACTTTCTTAGCAGGTCTCCAGATTCATAACCCACAAACAAGACATGGCTTACACTTCATATATAACGTTCATGTGACTTACATAAAGTGCCTACAATATGTGGTCCGCCATGGATTATGATAATGGTCCTCAGTACAGGTGTTTGTTCTTGACTGACCTTCTAGGATGGCTGTTGTGCTAGCTATTGGGAGTGTTAAGGATGCTATTCGGTAGGTTGCACCATGTAGTCCCTCAAGCAACCTCTTCTAATCAGGTCTTCGATAGTATCTTCGAGCAACCTACATTCGGAGGTGTTGTGCCCGATGTTATTATGATAGGCAAAGAACATGCCAATATCCTTATACTTATGCGGGGCCTTTAGGGGTCTAGGTTATTCAAAATCCTCTGTGCTTTTTTGTTGCATACATCCTCTTCAGGGTATCAGAGAGGATACTGTAATTATCATGGCGACCTTGTGGTTAAGGTTGCTCTCTCCTTGCCTTCTTTGCAGGTTGGATACCAATGTCATCATTCCTCTATCTGAGCCTTTTTGGACTGAAGGTCTCTTCCCATTTAATCTCTTTAGTAGCCCGTTTATAAAATTCTCCCAGATCTCTCATTGGGGATTTGTATATACTTTCACATAGCTTTTCATCTTTGTGGAGCTCTATTGAGATCACCATTAAGATGCTGTCATAAGAAGGATTTTCTACGTTATTCACCTCACAACAGAATCTTATAATATAATCCTTCAACGATTCATCCTTTCGTTGAAAAATTGTTGCAAGGTGGCAAGACGGTGTGAGCTACCTCTGTAGAGCTCTATATTGGTTAATGAATCTTTTTTGACACTCTTTCCAGCTAGTAATGCTGCGAGCTGGAAGGTTCTTGAACCACGCCCGGGATACATCTCCAAGAGTAGCTGGAAAAATGCAGCATTTGACCAAGGGGTTGGTCATCTGAAGGTCCATCTGGATGTTGAAAGCATCCAAATGGTCATACAGATTGCTTCTACCATTATATGGTAGGATGGTAGGAACCTTAAATCGATGGGGGAGAGGCTCCATCTTGATCTTCTTGGAAAATGGGATCTTCCCCTCACAGCAATCTGACTAGTCCCGAGCTGAGGTACGCTTCTGTAACCACCATACCCCTTGCAATAGCTCCTCCATCATTGAATCCTATATTTCAGATCGCCAACCCTTGTTACTATCACGACCTGTATTCGAACGCTCGGTGTGATGCAGGCTCCCAAGTCATCAATTTCCATCACGTTTATGAGCTCAGTGATCCTGAGATTTAGGTCGTGAGTTGGTGGAGAGAGTTAAGTTTGCTCATCGAGACCCCTCTTTGGCTACCCTTTCTTCTTGGACCAACATTTCGTCTGTTTTCTTGGTCATAGTAGCTTCAGCCTATTTTTAGGCCCCATGGGTGTGCACCTAGGCTAGCGCTACAACTGCATCAACAAGTCTTCTAACTGTATTCTTGAGTGCTTCTTGGTGCCGATGCAACACTTGCATACCTTTAGCCTTCGGGGGAATAGAAGAAGTGCTTGTTGGGAATGGGTTTCCATCTTCTAGCGTGTTTCGTTGTTACTCTCCATGGCCACTCGGCTGGTTAACAATAATGTCAGAACTCCTGGTTGTTCTTCCTCTTGCCATCTCGGTTGGTTGATGTGTCAACAGAAAAGTAGTTTGGTCCCACCGGATGTGCCAAAATGTTGACAGCCGATTTTGATAATCGGTCAATTAAAGGTTCTGGAACCCAAACTGCTGTAAAAGGCATAAAAAAGCAAGAAAACGGCAAGAGCAAGAGGAAGGAAAAATAAGATGAATACTGAAGATTTTTGACGTGGTTCAGTTAAAGTTAGTGTGACCCCTACATCCACAGCGATTGTATTTGCTTTTGTGTAGTTGTTTTACTATTTAGACTAGCAGAACAGGAGTACAAATATTCTCTCACTATTTTGACAGAATTTTTATATGTATTTTCCACTATCTTTCTATTACAATGATTTCCCTTCCTATTTATAGAAGTAGTGAGGGTTATAAGTATAATTTGATAAATTACAAATATGTCTATTTCGCCGTATTGGATAATAAATGCTTGATGGACAATAAATGCTTGGCAATTCATTGTCAGACTGTTGGTGGTTAATGTGTCAATTTTGGGGACTGATTTGTCAGTTAGAAATATGTGCATCTAGGTGCTGACTGGTTTTCAAGGTTTCGTACTTATGCTCGGGGTAACTCGCTCATCGACCTGAGCTTGTCTAATGACCTAAGCTCGTGCTGGGCGATCTGCTGGTATGCCCTCGCGACCTCGCTCTAGAAAGGGGCCGGACCCTTCTTTGCTGGACTACTCCATTGAACTTCTATCAGGCCATTACATATGGTTCTAAAAATATCCATAACACAAGTTAAATGAGTCGAGCTTGAAATCAATTTCAAGCTTATTTATCAAATAAGTTGAACTTGACTTCGTTTCATTTATAAACAAGTCAAGCTTGAAAATATTAGGATTCATCTCGACTTAACTCGTCTATACCCTTACATGCTACTAATCACCCTTTTGTAGTATCATTCATTAAGTATAGCTGCCATAGTAGTGAACAAAGATCCACCAATTTGTGAATCATCAATAGTATACAAATGGAAGGATCAAGACAATCAATCTCAAATTTTTATAATTCTGTGGACAAAATAAACACTGTATTCTCCGTATCACTAAAATTTGGTTCCCCGAATTTAGAATTTAATGGACGCTTCAATTTCTTTACTTTCTGTGAAACGCTCATTTTTTGTCATTCTTAGATCTAGAGTTCTGCGACAAAAAACCCTTCTAAAAGTCCAAATGATTTGGTCATTTGGTTGGCTTCCGATACTTAAAGCTCTCAACAAACAGAACAAAATAAGCAATTGAGAAATCTGATGCGAACCTGATAAGACCTCTGTTCAGTTTGCAAAGATTGGCTTCACAAATGGTTGGAACGTTATCAAATGAAAGTTTGAAGGAAACTCAAATAAGTAACTGGAGTTTCATCATTAAAACAGGGGAATGTTTCTAACGCACCAACCATTCAACAATTAGAGACAGAAAGAATCTCCAAAGAACTCGACTGAATAATTAGAAATTGAGGATCTTCAATCAATTATGAAAATTTTAACAGTGTCAGTGTGGATATCTCAATAGCGAATGGTTGTGGTGTAATTGTCGACCCACTGTGATGCTTGAATTGTTCAAATGTGTTGGGGGTGAGAAAAGCTAAATTGAAATTACTAGAAGCAAAAGTGAAAAAACAGCTTCCGTCGCTGCCTAACCCTCTGCGGAGAAGAACCAAGAAAAATGAAAGGATTGAGCGTGAATGAGAAGGAGAGAAACAAATTGAAAAAAGGAATAGAGGACTGAAAAGGGGACGGTGAAAATCAGGATGGAAGGAAGCGATGGCAAAGTCGGAGGGTACAACTACTTCACAATGTATACTATTTTCAACAAAGCAACGTAAAAAGCTCGATCACTTTAAATGAGGAAAACACTAATTACCTTGTACCTTTATCTAAGTTAAGCTAATTATACTATTTTTTTTTTCAAAAAAGTTAGATTAATATATATTATCTCATATTTGTAGTTATAAAAGAAAGTGACCAATGTAAATAATTTCTTTTAAATAAAGTACTATTAGAAATTGATCACTTAATAATAGAAAAATGTGTTGAAAAAATAGCATATTCCTTCGCTAAATAATGTATTGATGAATTTGATGATGGATGTCTATGAGTCAATAAAGAGTGTGTCAGTAATAATATTAATGACAAATTTAAGTATTATGTTGCTAAAATCGATCACAAAATCAGTCATTAAACAACAACCAACCTACTGGTGACCAATTTTAAAAAAGACAAACGACGAATTAAATATGACAATGGATATTCCATCAGTAACATTTGAAAAAATTTAACATTTAATGACAAAATGCTTGTCAGTATTACAAACAGAATTTTGAACTTTTCCACATTAGCAATGAATACACGTTAAAAGTTATTTTTCACCCTATCAATTAGTAATTTCGTCATTATTTTGGATAATTTTGAAAAACTATATATGTCACTTGATGTAATTCTGTTGCTATTATGGGAAAACGTGCTAAAAATTTGACTTTTTTTTAAATCAGATCAAGCAACAATCACCCTGCAAATTTAGTTTACCACACCATTCAACATACAATATAGGATATTATGAAAAATAATTCATTAATTATTAAATTATTATTCATCTATTCACATTTAGAAAAAATGTTATTAGTAGTAAAAATCTTATGTAACAAAAATTTAAATTCAAACTAAGACAAATAAAATCCTAAAAGTCACTATCAATCTCCTTATCATTCCCTTGCTGCTTATTTACTCCCTCTCCAAAGATGGTTAATGGTAGTTACTATGTCTTGGGTGGAGATGGTGGATGTCTCCCTATCAGGAGCATCTTGGACCCCTAATTTCACAAATAATTGTTGAAAGTAGTAATTATGATGCCTAATCACGGCCTATTGAGTAGTAATCTGCTGCTTCTAAACGATGATAGCATCTTTGTTTCTTGCATTCTTAAACTGTGCCAATGCAAGCTTTTCATTTAGGCACCACATGGTCAGCTATAACTCTTCATTTTGGCATTGGATAATCTGATACAAATCTTCCAACTGAGGTTGTGAAGATGAGGCAACCATGGTAAATGAAAGTCCCAAAATCTTCTAAGCCCTAAAACCATGTCATAAATGTGACTCTTCTTGTTCTACTCTTCAGCCATTTCCATCCATATCGATATTCCATCCACTTGAGTGCCACATTCACCACCTTTACCTTCAGTTTAAATAGACACTTGATAAGACTGAGCCTTTATTATCCTCTCACAATTGCCCTAAAATTTAACCACAACACTAATTAAACATACATTTCACATATACATATCAAAGAATAAATAAAATAGGATACGAAGATGACACTTACATAAATTCTCTGTGACCTTTCTTCAACAAATTCCATCATCTCTTTCTTGAAGTGAGTTTTCAAGAAAACCTCATCATTAATGGGCATATGACCTAGTTATGCTGCTTGCATTTATATATAACACAAAAATAAGATACATTACTATAGTTGTCATTAGGAATTGCATACAATAGAAAATCAAAATACATTACTCACCATCTTTTTCTTATGTCAGGCATAGATCCCCAGTATGCAAAGACCCACAAATAGTAGATGTCATGTTCTTCTTATTGAGCTCTTACTTCTTCTTGAAGTCTTCGTTCTTTCACTTCTACTGAAGACTAGTAAATATATGATCAAGCATCAACTTTAGCTATTTTGGTAGGGCCTTGCAAATTTGATCCATCATATCCCTGTAATTGGCCCTGACTTTGTGTGTGAGGTTCTTCTTGATAAAGAATTAGAGCTTAGGCTTCCATATATACATGGCATGCAATAATAGTGTTAATTTAAAATATGTAAATGCTACTAATCTAAACTTTAAAGATTACAATACTTATACCAATTAACTTGATACTTACTGACTAATCCTTGAACCATGAATCCTTAAGCTATTGGGAATAGTTTGTATATGTGAGGGCTAGCTCTTCAAAGCAAGCTAGAATCACCTTTGTTATGTCCCTAGGACCATGGGTAGATCTAGAGATCAGCCTAAAAATTGATACATAAAAGAAAATATAAAAAAATACTCGATAATAGAAATATCACTAAATATATAAAAGATACTTACAATTCACCATTAGGATGCACCCAAACCTTTTCGTCAATAAGATCGTTACTCCATAGTAAGGTAGGAGGCTAGCCCAGATGATATCTTGCTTAGGACCCTCACGAGAAGATTATGCACTACCTGAAGGAAGTTGTTGAATAGGTTGCACATGATTTGACACCTACCAAGGTGAAGTTTGTGGCACGAATTGCAACTATGGCTATGACTACATGTGCGTGGATTGTGCAGTACTCTAAGTGGTCGAAAATAGAAGAGTAGTGACCCTACCATGACATCTAGCTCCACGACCACCTCTAGAATTATTAACTCTACCCTATGTCTCGAAGACATCCTAAACCAATTTGCATACAAACCAATTCAACCAATTATCAAACAACCCAAATTCATTGTATTCCAATTTAATCAACATTTAAATCAATTCACCATTATTCCAATCCCAAATTACATACAAACCAATTCAAACCACTATCCCATAAATTCAAATTCATTTCATTCAAATTCTTTCAACATCCAAATCATTCTAATGCAATTACAATCAACATTTAAACTAAATCTTGACATTATAAATCCTTAATCAATATTTAGACTAAACCCTAGAATTACAAATCCCTAACTAAACTCTAAATTTAAAAATTCAAACTTAAATTACAACAAACCAGGATTTAACATTATAAAAACTTACCTTTTTTTGGTTATATGTCGTGACAGCACTCTCTGGTGATGGCAGTGTGGTGGCAAAAGTACCAAGCAACGAACTTGGATCAAGGTTGCAGTGGACTTGAGAGAAAGAGGAAAAGGAAAGTTGAATCGCAAAAGTGAAATGCCTCTCGTGCGAACATAATATATTTTTAACTTACCAACAAAATTAGTAACAGATTTTTCTATTGCTAAACCCAATTAATGAAATTGTGCATTCCATATTAGTAATAGACATAATGACAAATTTCAGTTACTTCTTTAGTAAATCTGTCACTAAATAGACAGAAATTAATTTTTTTTTATGAAAATTTTTAAAATATAGTTTCAAATTCTCGCTAATTCTATAAAAAATTTGAATTTGAAAAGTTCGACTTATAAATTCTATCAGTAACTTGGAACCAAATTTAGCAATTAAAATGTTCTTTTCGGTTACTGCTTTCATTATTAAATAGTAACTGTTTTTAGAAATAACTAGACCAATTAGATTGTTTATTGATGGAATATCTGTCGATAAATCCATCATTATTTGTCCATTACAAAATTTCATTACTAAAAGGTAAAATTGTTGTAGCGGTAGTCAATCAACCCTAGTATTGTTACTATTCTTGTACAAAAGAATTGTGCCAAATGCATCCTTTTTTTTTTTTTTGCACAATTCCTTGAAATTACTATTTTTAATTATTAAATTATTTTATAAGCCTAAATTCAACAACAAAATATGATTTTGGATGAGAATTATGTACAAAATTATCATGAGCAAAATATCAATATTTTAAAATTAGATTGAACAATAAATCAAAAAAGGTTATTAAGTCTCAGTTTGATTGATTCGACTAGTTAAATCAATGGTTGGTTTAGATAATATTATAGTTAAGAAATTAAATTATATATAAAAATAATTAATATATAATATAATTTATAAATTTAAATTTGTAATACATAAAAATTCATAAATATAATAAATAAAACTCATTATAAATTTTATAAGAAGTTAATAATTAATAAAATATTATGATTTTGAATCATTTATTAAGTATATCTTTTAAAAACTTATTTTATAATAAAAAAATAAAAAATAATCTAATTTAAAGGTAAAATATAAAAAAAATTAAAAAAATAATCAATCAATTTTTAAAAATTAATTCCGATTCATCAATTTTGATCGATTCATCTGAATTCAGTTTAATTTTGGTAGATTAAATCCAATTTTATCATAAAATTGATTTTATAAATAAAATAACTCATTATATATATATATATATATCGACTTTGATTCGATCCGTCAGTCCAATCCGCTGTTATAAACATCCCTGTTTATCCCTGATTATATTTCTCTACATCTAAAGGCTTTCACCATCGTCCTGCAACCACACCTACCCACAGTGAGTCCCGCAATAAATACTCGGGTCAGTGTGGTCGTGTATGAGTTGTGACAGACTTCGAACCTGAGAATAACTTTATTCTGATACTTTATCTTCAATGGCATATCCAAGCTTTTGCTAAATCAAATTTAGGATAATATTTTAGTTTGCAGTCATATTTTGGTATCTTGATTGCCCAAAAAAAAAATTTCATCAATTGTACTAAGATCTTATTTTTTGTTTTCTAGTAATAATTATGTGAAGTTTATAACTATATCATCCAATTTTATAATATAAAATGTTCTAGTATTCACAGCCTCTTTTTTTTTTTTGCAAAAAAAAATAATTTTTGTAAAAAATTGAAAAATAAAAAAAATATGGATACTTTGCCATGTACCAAAGTTTACCATTTGAAATATAAAAAATTAGAAAAAAAAAATACTTTACACTCTTAAAATTTCATTATTATTTCCTTAAACTTTAAATCCAACAAAATATAACCTTAAATTTAAAAAAATTATAAATTATCCCTTTAAAGTTAAAAAATTATACAAACATTAATTTTTTATTAATTTTAATTCTACACTAATAAATGTGTTATATATAATTTATTGAGAGACTTGTTTATTCATTTATAAGATACGAAATTTGAATAAATATCTTATTTTATCATCAACTTATAAATTTTGTCATCAAAATTTGAAAAATGTTTAGAACCAATAATATGTTTAAACCAAATTTTGTATTTTATAGAAGAAAAAATATGACATCAATAATATATATACAACATATTTATTAGTTTATGATTAAAATTAATAGTTAATTAACAATTTCCTAATATTCAAAATTCATGGGAATAATTTGTATCTTGTTTAAAGTTTAAGGATGAAATTAGTAAATTTTTAAAGTTTAAAATGATAATTTGTCATTAAGTGAATCTTTAAAGATATAAAAGATAAATTTTTCCCAAAAAAATTATTGCAAGGTTTGATACTTGACTAACTAAACTCTTTATTTCTACAACAAACACTTGTATTAAGTATTGGTTAGTTCTAATCTATTTTAATATCTTTCACAATTATATATAATATAATTTAAACTAAATTAGGTTAACCTATTTAAACTCTTACATTATCTTTATAGTTGTATCCATGATATAATTTAAATTAATTTAATTTTATATTTTTAATGAGTATAATTAACTTCTGTTAGATTATATTAATGTGAAAGCCTATGCCAATAATCTGTTGATCTATCGTGACACCTCTTCAGCTCCTCCATTAGAGTTTGCTAATGTCAAAACTTTAATCTAGCAAATCCTCATTTTTCAATGTCCCTGTGAGTAACTTACTGAGTTTATATTCATTTATAATTAATTTCCTAATATTATTAATTTTAATAAATTTCTATAATTATAAGCATGACTAATATTTATAGATTCATGTAATTATATTGTGATAAAAAATAAAGACTTATTTAATAGGATGCCATATTATTACAATTTGAAAGTAGTTTTTAAACATATATAATGAGACTGAATATATTAAAATAAAAATTACATACAATTAAAATTTTATATATCTTAATTCTCTTAACAATTTGAAAATGCGAGTTTTATTTTATTTATTATTATATCACGATATAATTATACAAACTAATATATATTTATTATATCAAATAATTATAAATGAAAGTTTTTCAAAATATAAAATAAGTCAAAATCAAAAATAAATTTCAGAACATAATTACAATAAAAAAGTGTAAACAAATTAAATAATTATAAATAGGAAAAGCCTAATTTAAGTTAAAAAGAATTAGGAAAGGGTGTCTTGAGCAACAATCATCTCGAGTATTTTACCTTAAAACATGGAGCAAATGCAAATCTTACTACACACACAATCCCCAAAAATAGGCCCCACGCAAATGCACGATTCAAAAGAATCCACATATTTTGCATAACCAATGGCCTGAAATCTTGGGCCCCACCTCACTCTTTATTCAAATCCAAGAGATCTCATGAAAATAACTTGTGGGCCCTCTCTCAATTAGGACACGTGCTTTCAAGTTTTAACCCTAATTCATGTATATATTTTAGATATCATTCCTCTCTGCGGAGGTGGATCTCGCATGAATATTTTGGACTGCTTACAAGACAGTGATTTTAGGGTGTCTTTAAAATTATGTCTTCATAATTTTTCTTTTGTAATATTAAAAAAATAATTTTTAATTTTTTTTCTCAGCGTCTTGAATTCTTCAGGTGGGTTCATCTGTATTGCAGTGCACCGCGATGTGGTGGATCACTCTATTATTAGTATTTAATTAGAATCTTAATAATTTATTAGAGCTTGAAAACGACGTGGTTTAATAGAATAATACATTTTCTTGTTATCTTGTTAGCAAAGTTGAAATGACGTGGTTGCTTAAGGATCAAGTTAACTTCTTCATAAAGAGATTCGAATGATAATTCACTTTCCCACTCTCTCTCTTCTGACACCCCTGAGCATTTTTCAATATTATTATTATTATTATTATTATTTATTTATTTATTTAATTAAAATGATAACTAACTGGATATTTATTTATGGGCCAAAATTCTGTATGGCTTATTTTTTTCAGTTAATTAAAATCAATGATGGGACCACGTTTCACACCGACCCACTGATGGGAATCGACCTTATGAACAATTTAACATTAGGAAGTCCAAGATATGGTTCAAAAATGAAAACAACATCACTCTTTTAAATAAATTGTGATTAGAGTTAACTTTGGTGTGTGACAATTGGCATCAGTAAAATGAGAAAATTAAGTTGAAAACATGAAAAATGAAAACCTATTTAATTTTAAATTGGGCCTATATTTGTTTTTGGATTTTTATGATTTTTTATTTATTAATTTTAACTTAACGGTGGTTGAGATTTTTTTAATATGATAAAAGTCTGATAAAAAGAGATACAATTAATAAGTATTGGAACATATAACTCTACAACATACATATAACCATAAAATTAAAATTAATACCACTTAAATTATTTATCTTGATCTGTTAATTTTTTTCAAATTTAGGAATTGATTGATTTTTACTAGACATAAATTAATCTTAAATTGAAGAAATGTCATTATCCTTTCATTAAAAAAAAATCTCTTTATCAAAAGAGAAACTATTACTAATAAAAGAAGTGATCAAAAAAGAGGGGAAAAGAGGATTGATGAAAAAGAAATTTGAATTCTCTCTTTTAATTATAATTATCAATGATAATCATAATCAATAAAACATCACCTATTAACTCTAATCAATCAATTTATATGTACACATTAAACATATGATACCAAATATCCATAATCGAGGAGGATACAACTTTGAAATGTTAGACGCAAAAGAATTAGGCAACAATTGCAGGTTTCATAATGATAACAATGTAGATGGAAGTAGCCAGAAGCAATACCCAAATAGAAAAGTAATTATCATTTTTTGTATTTTTTTTACCTTGTCTAATCATATTAACAAAAGCAAAATCACATGTTTCTCTCAAGATAAATACTTACAAATAGTAATAGACAAATTCATATTGACCCACATCCTAGGGTGTTGTGTCCTATTTGTGCGTCACTCATCAGCAAGCGAAGAGTCCTTGCCGAGAATGAATTGGACCACATAACGGTGCCAATAATTGATGGCCCATTACTTTGCAATTTGTAGCATTCAATTGAAGCACTAAATTATCAACCACCAAAATGTTAGATAGCTCCATATATAAAAAAAAGCAGGATGGGGTAATATATTAATAGGGGTATTCTTGGGTGTTTTAGGTCTAGGAAGCTACTTTTCAATCTCCAAATGGTGATTCTAATTAAGAAATACAAAGTTATTTCTAAATTCTCGTTAATTGGTTTTTTGTTCAATAAGTTTTGCGCTCTTTTATGTGGTTTCACAATTTGTGCTGTGTAATTTCCTACATATTTCATACATACAAACCTACCTCTGAGACTTTAAGGTGACGTTGGGAATAAGAATCTATATCTATTAACAAAAATGCAATGAATTCTCACAAATATACAAAAGGAAATTAGAAAATAGGGTTGTTTTTGCTAATAATGAGCTCAAATGATATAAATCGAATTATTTTGAATTTTTTGACGAATAAATGAGCAACGGATGACAAAAACACACATTTTATATTTGAAATCAAGCAACAAAAGCCAGAAAAATATCAAAATCTTTATTAAATGTTATTACATCACTAAACATGTCGGCATCTATTATTTTATGCACTACATTTCGTTGACATTCAACCAATATGTCTTGGGAAAAGTAAGTGGCAAATTATATAGATTTAGCTCATTTACAATATAAGATGTAATTTAAAAAATAACATAAGCCATCATAGTTAATTATTCAAAATTTAATAAATAATAAATAATTGAAAAATAATTTTTAAATTTATAATTTTTTTTTTTTTTTTACTTTTTTACTAATAATTGTGATGATTTACTTTACTCTTTAAACTACTACTTTTTATTATATACCCTCTATCTTTTTTAATAAACAATTATGAAATTTCCTACCCGCTTGATACATGAATTGACATCGAATAGTGGAACAAACAAGTTGAGTATTATGGTGGCTTTTAGTCAGAACGAAGGAAATCAATTTGCACTTTAAAAAGCATAAATTTAGTTTTAATAGCGAATTCGGGATTTTGACTCAGCGTCCAGAAGTTAAATTTTTTATTTAACATATAACTGTATGGAAAATTTAAAATTAATCACAAAAAAAAGGGGTTAAGAAATGTAGCCAAAAAAAAAAAAAAAAGAACGTTTAGGACTCAGCTAACCTGTCCAAACAAAATGATGCCTTTATGCTCAACAAATTAAAGGAATGATTATCTTACATACTTGACTCCATGAATTTCATACATGTCGCATTGTTAAGATGTGCTTTTTTTTTTAGTACATAAAAAGAAGAAGATTTCAAATTAAAGCTTTAAAAAAGTTATGATTAATATTCATAATTATTAATTTTTACAGCTAATCTCATTTAATTTTATAATAACTATATTTAACATTCAACATTAATTTTGTGAGTGATTTGAGGGAATAAATATATTTATTTCAACATGAAATTTTATAAAAAAATAAAAATAATGTGGAGGTTTTGTTACTTAAATTTAAGAGTGATTCAATTTATATATTATTTTTTTATTTTAAGATATTTTAATCATTTTAATATGATTTATTTATTCTAAAAAAAATTTTGACCATAATTTTTATATTTTTATTTCTGTATTGATAAAATTTTACCTTCATACTCTTCTTAAAATTATGAGAAACAGCATCGTATATGAATATAATTTATTATTTATTTAAAATTAAAGAAAACTTATTGTTATAAATAGTACATGCAATTATTGAAGGAAATAATTAATATTTTCTTCATTTTTTAAATATAACATGAGAATATTTCTTCATATACTTGGATGATATTGAATTGTAAGATGGGAGGACCAAAGGGTTCCACCCGAGGCAAGACTGTACATGCGCAGTGGATGACTGAGTTTGGACCAAATTCATAATATGCCTTAAAAGCTGCTGCAAGTATAGAGAACATCTACAAATTGGCTTTGGACCAATCTCTTTGAATAGCTCGTCCCTGTACTAGCCAGTACTGCCGTCCGACGGCGACTATCTCGGTTATATTTTGTCACAATCAGGTGAGTCCTTCCTGTAGATACATTTCATCTAACTTAATGTATGGTTGTAACTTTCCTACTGCCCTCTGAAATATGCCATTCACAGCCAAGGCATTTCTAGCCTTTTCTTCTCAGGAGATAATTTTCAATCAAAAATTGTAAATTTTATAATTTATGAGAATGAATGAATTTAAATGACTGAAGTGAAAAATTAAAGAGCATTTAATTTAACCTCATCGGAATTATTTAATCATGATCCCATAGATGATGGTTTATCAATGATAAACACGATTGGAATCAAATGAAATCAATTGGTAAAATTTAAGTGGACTGGTCATCAACGAATAGTCTATAAGTTCAAATACATTTTATGATTACTTTATTCTATTGCCCACCCAGAAGCTTATCCACTAAAAGATTATTACTGTTTTCTCTTGCTATTGAAGTGACTGATCTCTGCATCTCTGCCTAGTGTCATCTGCACACCAGTTCTTGTAAATTCTGCAATGGCCATTTGCCTTCACCCTCTTCCGGGGATAGGAATATTTACAAAGTCTTTAATTATCATTTAGAATAAAAATAACAGTCATTATCTTTTTCAGTTTTCCTTGTCTCTGATTATAGAAAGAGTTTGTAATAAATAGTTGATAAGTTAAATGATAGTTGATAATTTAATTATTAATTATTTTATTAATTATTATTTATTAATTATTAACGAAAAGTTGAAAAATGATAAAATAATTGATTGTATTAAAAGTATTTGATAAAATTAATTATTGAACTAACTTATAAATGTAAAATGACATAATATCATGTTAATATGATTAGATAATATTTATTTTAAAATTAAAGTATATTGATACAATCAAAATATTTAAAATAAGAATAAAATTATCTAAAATCTGATTAAATTATATTTTATGTTATCATATATTTATTTACTTATTTATTTTTATTTGTTAATATTGAATTAATAAATATATGTCAAATACATAATTATATATGAGTTTTTTTTAATCTTTTTTTACTTTATGAAAAAAATAAGTATCGAATATAATATAATATTAGAAAAAAATAAATATTAAAAATAAATATTTTTAATTAAGATATGGATTGTCAATTAATCAAAAAGGGAAGGATAAATTAGAAAAAAAAAGAAAGTTCTATTTTAATAAATTATAAATTATTTAAAGTATTTTTTTTTAAAAAAATTATTTTAAAAAATTAATGCATTAAACATCTCTAAAATATAAAAGAAAGCTATTAGATCAAATTAAGAAGATAAAAATTAATTTTTTTTATGCGTCAAACACATACAAAATCTCCAAACAAATGTTTTTCAGCCAATGTTAATCACCTCAAGAGTAAAACCTGTTGGATTTGATTGAATCCATAAATGTAATATGCACAAAGAAAAATATCACATCTTCATCAAATCCTAAAACATATTTCCAAAA
>JANHAO010000276.1:0-45526 GCA_026873985.1 Saraca asoca
ATTATCAAAGTTGTTTTTCAACATTAACATAAATTGTTTTTCAACATCAAAATAAATTTAGGGTTAACAAACTCCTTTAAGGCTAGCAATCTCCTTTAAGGCTAACAATCTCCCTTAAGGCTAACAGGTTTGGCATTCCCTAACAAATAGTGTCAGATAACGGGACACCATTCACCAGTGAACAGTTCATCCAATTCTATGATGACCTTGGGATTTTAAAGAGCTTCTCATTAGTGGATCACCCTTAAACCAATGGGTAAGTGGAGGCAGTTAATAAGATTATAAAACAAATCCTGAAGAAAAGGCTAGAGACGAAGAAGGGGGCATAGGTGGACAAGTTACCTATGGTATTATGGGCCTATCGCACCACAGTTTGCAACTCCATAGGGGAAACCCCTTTTTCGATGGTTTATAGAATAGAGGCTATGTTACCAGTTGAATTCAAAGTCACCTCCCATTGGAGAGCCACCTTTGATGCAAAAGAGAATGACCGGCTACTCTCAGCAAGCGTCCATCTCACCGAAGAAAAAAGAGACGAAGTGTGTCTGAGAATAGTGACCTATCAATAGAGGATAGCTCGATACTGCAATAAGAAGGTACGGAATCGAAGCTTTAAGGTAGGTGACCTCATCCTATGACTTGTCCAACCAGGTGGCCATGACCTAAGGGATGGAGTGCTTAGACCAAATTGGGAAGGTCTGTACATCGTGAAGGGAAGACTGCAGGCCGGGGGATATCGCCTCATCAATGTAGAAGGAATAGAACTTCTTCGTGCCTGGAACATCGAACATCTTCAGCCCTATTACCAGTAGAATGAATTTGATGTAACAATCTTTTAAATTAAGCAAAATCCCTCCCTGGTGCATATGCTTGTTCGGATCATAACATTCAAATTGAGGCAAATTGTTTTGACCACATAATGAAATAAAGATAGGTTCGGCTCTTGCTTTGACCAGTATGAAATAATAGAAACTCGTAAGCCATAAAACCAAGAGCAAAAAAAAAGAGAAAGGGCAGGGCTCTTTAAAGCTTGAAGAAAAATGTCTTAATTACAGACCTCAGAAAGCAAAAAATAAAGCAAAAGCAATAGGATCCTAGGGAGAAATACTAAAAGGAGTTTCCTTAGAAGCAAAAGGAGCTTGAGCATCAGAAGGGGCCGCTTCAACCACATTCCTTGGCATCTCCTCGCTAACTGGTCCTTCTACTTGCGAAATAGCCTCAACTGGCATGGAACTCCCCTCAGGAAGGCTATCTGCACCCTCAGCAGCCTCGACGCCAGATGATGAGGTTGTCCTGCACCTTCGATGAAGCCCTGAATGATATCCGAGATGTCTCCGCCAAAGAAAGAAAAATCCATACTCGGATGGTGCAGCCACAAAGTATACATGAAACTATCGATAGTATGGGCGATAGCGGCTACCCGAGCTTCTTCGACTGTAGCGATGGCCTCTTCCTTCATCTTGAGGACTTCCTCTTCAGCACGTACGACTCTCTCTCTAGCCTATCGTGCCTTCTCAATGGCGTGGCTCACCTCCCTATGAGCATCCTCAGGCTGCCCTTAAAAGCCCTCGACTTTTTGAGTAAGAAGAAGAATGTCCCCCTTACTCTTTTATAGCTCCTCGTGAGCCCTCTGCAGCCTTGAGGTGAAGTCAGCCACTTCATGTGCGAAGGACTCCTCCCCTCTCCTGACTGCGGCATTAGCACTTTCTAGCTAACACTCGATGTCCTCCAGTTTCCTTTTTAATCCTGTCACCTTGTCGGTGGCGGCAGCAAGGTCAGCCCTAAGTCTCTCCCTCTTTACCTCCTAGCTCAAGCATTCCTTCCTCTACTTGATGGCCTGAAATATCCCCTAAAAGAAAAGAAAAGAAAAGAAAAGGGGGAAAGAAGAGAGGAAGAAAAAGGAAGGGTCAGAACACAAGTCACAATAAGGTAAAAAACAAGGAAGGGAGATGTCACCGACCACTAGGCAATGACTAGCCAACATCTCCATCAAAACACTATCTCGCATTTCGTCATCCTCCAGAGATGCAACATCATCTCCCAAGATCTGCCCTGCATTCTCATGGATGAAGCTGTAGAAGGCCAGAGTCTTGGCCCCTAACTCTTCGGGGGAGCAGACTGGTCCACTTGTCGGCTGTGGCGACGAGCTTCGAATGGGTTCCTTCCCCTTGCTGAGTCTCCGCCTCTTCGGAGAAGATTGGTTGGGGGCG
This sequence comes from Saraca asoca, assembly GCA_026873985.1. Taxonomy (NCBI): domain Eukaryota; kingdom Viridiplantae; phylum Streptophyta; class Magnoliopsida; order Fabales; family Fabaceae; genus Saraca; species Saraca asoca. Next base: position 2,211 of record JANHAO010000276.1, read on the forward strand.
TTGCTCCCTTGGCTTTGCGACCCCACAATCTCCCTTTCTATTTCAATCTCAGTAGAGCCACCTTGCAAAGTCTGAACTGATGGAGGTAATGTTTCTTCTGCAAGGGACAAGCTGAAGGAAAGATCAACCCAAGTTGAAGTCGAAGCAAAAAGTGGAATTGTTGGGGGAGGCCTCTAAGGAACCAGGGAAGAGGAAGGGTGATCAGCGTGGGTACTGGCAACCCGTTTGTGCCTGAGAGGGGGCTCAATAAGGTTAACTCAACCCATGTCAACTTCTTCGCCAAAATCCGCTAGGGAGACCTCCCTCACACTATGAACCCTAATGTCGTGCGAACTAATAAGCATAGTACCCAGGGGAGGTGAAAGTCTATAAGTTTACAGGAGATCCTCGTTAAACTTTGAACTGCTAGAGGAAGCGTCAGGAACAGATATCTATTCTAAAATCTTAGTCTCCTTGACATTTAACTCTGACCTCTTCCTTCATACACCCTCTACAGTAAAAAAAATGAAGAAGTATTAGATGAAGTAAAGAAAGAGAGCATAATAACGAACAAAGAGAAAACAACTAAAGGGGTCAACTCTCCCTCTGGTTCACTCACTTGGATCAATCATAAAGGAAAAGTTTCGAAGACGGCGTAATGACGGGCAAGATGCAAAGAACCAGTGGGTCTTATAAGGACCCGCATTTGATTTTCCTCAGGCCTCCCCTTGAGGCAATGCCTTTTTATACCTCAAAGAACGAGGTGACAAATAGTAAAATCCCTCCTATCGGTCAAAACTTTTAGTTTGGTAAAGAAAGCACAGAACCCGCGCACTGGGGGGAGGAAGACCATTTTGAAAATGAATGAGGGCGAAGGAAATTAAAGAAGAATAAGCATTGGGTGCAATTGTGCTGGGGAAAGCCCTAACTCGTTCAAAAAATCTATAATAAATGATGGAACTGGGAACCGGAAACCCACGTTTAGGTGGTGGACGCTGATAGCCACGAATCTTGGCAGAGGATGTGCAGCATGATCCGCGGGGGATGGAACTAACACGCTACAACCCCTCAGAAAGAAATACGCCTCTGTGATTTCACCCATTTCTTTGGTCTGATAGAGGAAGGGAAGTGCTTAAAGAGGGAAGTGGTTCCAGCCCCCACTGGCTCCCCACGGGCTTCAAATCTACTCGCTACCTCGCCACTTTGGGAAGTTGCATCCCACGTGTGAAGTACCTTCTCACTCCCTTCGATCTCAGTATCTTTGCTAACTATTCGATGGTGGTGACATCTAGAAGGCTAAGACATCTACAAAAGAGAAAGAGAGGAAAGGGAAAATTAGGTTCCAGGCAAGAAAACCTAGAAATCCAAGAACCACTTAATCTAAGAGGTACGCAACACTACCCCAAATATTGATCAGAAAGTAGAAAAAAGGGGGGAAAGAAGAAAGACCCCCGAAGAAAAACCCCCAGAATCCTCAAAATTCAACTCTATCACTGACGCCAGACATCTTAACCATAGTCGATGGAACGGGTGAAAACCCTCTCGAATCACCATTTCTTACCGATGCCAAGAGTGTCCACAAGGCTCTCAAAATGAAAAATATATATAATACAGCAAAATGGGAATAGAGACTTACCTTAATGCTTGAAAAATGATTCAAGAACTTGAGCGGTGATTGGGAAGCTGCAATCTAAGGACTGGTCTGGCGACACCAGCAAAATGAGATAGAATTCCACGAACGGGGATGATAACTGGCCCATGAATGAGGAAAGGAAGGAACAAAGATGAGATAATGGCCAAAAAGAAGGAGCCCTCTGATTTTAAAATCAAATAAATCCCACCATTAGATGAAAGAACCCTTCACCTGACCCATAATCTAATGGACCAGCGTGCATTAAGCATTTAATGCGAAAGCCTGCCAGCTGAGCGTGAATAATTATTACATTGATTGCGAAAATTGAAGAAACACACTAGGATGCCCTTTTCAAATTCTTGGCAGAAAACGAGAAGGCAGGCCCCCTATAGCTAACTCTTACTCAGATCACGATCTTAAGACAAAACAAAGAAACCCCATCCATCACCAAATAGCTCAGGCACACCTGGTGCATAAGCACAAAGCCTCCAGAGCTCTCATCCAAATAGCTCAGGCACACTTAGTGCGTAAGCACTAAGCCTCCAAAGCTTTCATCCGAATAGCTTAGGCACACCAGGTGCGTAAGCACTAAGCCTCCAAAGCTCTCATCCGAATAGCTCGGGCACACTTGGTGCGTAAGTACTGAGCCTCCAGAGCTCTCATTCGAATAGCTCGGGCACACCTGGTGCATAAGCACTAAGCCTCCAAAGCTCTCATCTGAATAGCTCGGGCACAGCTGGTACGTAAGCATTGAGCCTCCAGAGCTCTCATCCGAATAGCTCAGGCACACCTGGTGCATAAGCACTAAGCCTCCAGAGCTCTCATCCGAATAGCTCAGGCACACCTAGTGCGTAAGCACTAAGCCTCCAGAGCTCTCATTCGAATAGCTCGGGCACACTTGGTGCGTAAGCACTAAGCCTCTAGAGCTCTCATCCGAATAACTTAGGTACACCTAGTACGTAAGCACTAAGCCTCCAGAGCTCTCATCTGAATAGCTCGGGCACACCTGGTGCGTAAGCACTAAGCCTTCAGGACTCAGTTTGCCTCCTAATCGGGACCACCTTACTACCCTAACAGAATGCGGGGAGTAGTCCAGGAAAAAGAAAAAAGAAAAAGAAGCAACCTTATTAAGGGGACTCCCCTAGTCAAAGAATCAGGCATGAGCACCTGTAAGATGCACGAACATTGAGTAATACGTGTTGTTAACTGACTACAACTATAATGAGGATATGTTCGCAATCTTTGATCAGATCAAGCTACTAGAATGGTACCCTCCCCCCTTTTTTTTTGAAAAGTACATTGGAAGCTCCCAGCTTGCATAGACAAACTGCAAGCTGGGGGGCTGATGTTATGGGGATTTCTTGATAACAAGGGCCCAAGAAGTGAAAGGTCCAGAAATAAAGGGAGTAGCCTAAGCTCAGATGAGGCTTCCAGGGACTTTATGGTAGACAAGACTATTGCAGGCTCTAAATGGTGAGGACACCAGTGAGTTCCTCTCTCTCCAATGTCTAGGAACCAATCAAGAGCTTGACAGGCGCCACCTAAAAGACTTTGACAGCCCATAGGCCACAAGGATCTGACAATGATTTGCCTAACATTTATTGCTTGTCGTCTAAACATTTAATGCTAGCATAGATGTAATCATAGTTATGTTAGAATAAACTATTATTATTTATCATAAACTCCCCCATATAAAAGGGAGAGAAAGTAATTTGTAACTATAAGTTCTCCTTTCTTGAAGAAAATAATACAACTCACTGTGGACATAGGAGTCTTGCAGACTTTGGCCGAACCATGATAAAACCTCTTTCTTGTTCTACCCTCTTGCCTCCTCTGAATCTCACCGCAATTTGTACAAGTTATCCTATAGAGCAGCAGCTCGATTTCATGAACCCCTTTTGATCGATTACCAAAATCGACTGTCAACAAGCTCGAACTAAGGGATCTAACATTGCATCTAGTAGAAGATCAACTCCAATTCATGGAACACCATCTAGTAGGTGGAAAGGAAATTTTACTAGACCATTTCAATCATAGAATCTAGTTGCAAGAAGGAATGTGGGAGGTCAATTAGTTTTAACTGCTTCTATTCCATTTAATGGAAGAAATACATCCTAGACTCAAGGGAATTTCAATGCCAACATGCCCCAATGCAAGATCTATAATACAAATCATTATGGATCTTTTAGGAGAGATTTAGTTGGGTGTTTTCGATGTGGTTAACCCAGACATAAGGCGAGAGAATGTTTAATGAATGTAAGCTCTTCTAGATATGGTGCGAATTACCAATCTCGGCTTTAGAATCAGTTAGTAACACAATTTGCAACTTCAGTAAGAGCACCAGTTACATTTGGTAGGAGTGATGGGAGATGTAATCGAGGGAGAAACCCAAATGAGGCTACAATAAGTGTTTACAATCTTACTAGGTAAGAAGCCCAAGTATCAAATGTCGTAGTTTTAGATACCTTACAATTATATGATTTGATAGCTCAAGTATTGTTTGACCTTGGAGCTATTCACTCTTTTATTGCAAAGAAATGTGCCACTCTACTAAATAAATCCAATGAATAGATGGAATCACTATTAATGGTGATGACCCCAGTTGGCAAGACCCTTCTAGCTGACTATTTGTGTAGGAATTATGCTATGACAATAGGAGATGAGCAAGTATCTGCAAACCTAATCATGTTAGATAGGGTTGATTATGATATAATCCTAGGTATGGATTGGCTTTGTTGATACCATGCTTGCATGAACTATTTTGATAAGATGGTTACATTTCATATGGACAAATCTTCTCTTGTAGTTTTTCAAGGAGAACAGTTAGCTGAGATAGCTAGTTGGATTTCTAGTGTGCAAGTTTGGAAGTTGCTAAAAAAGGGATGCATGGCTTATTTAGCTACTGCAAAAGACTTGGAGCAATCTGTTCCAAATCCAAGTGAGGTTTTAGTGATACATGAGTTCCTCAACATGTTTCTAGATGATTTACTTGGATTACTACTAAATAAGGAAATCAAGTTTATGATTGATCTAATACTTGGCACAGAACCTATTTCCATTTCTCCTTATCATATGGAACCAATGGAGCTAAAAGTGTTGAAAAATCAATTACAAGAATCAATTGATAAGGGCTTCATTTGCCCAAGTATTTCACTATGGGGCGTACCCGTGCTCTTTGTTAAAAAGAAGGATGGAATACTATGGTTGTGTATCGACTATCATCAGTTGAATAAGGTGACTATCAAGAATAAATATCCCTTTCCTTATATCAACAATTTGTTTGATCAGTAGTAGGGTGTGAGATACTTTTAAAAAATAGACTTGAGATTAGGATATCATCAATTGAAGATCTATAATGAAGACATGCCTAAGGCTACTTTTAGTACATGTTATGGACATTATAAATTTCTTGTAATGTCATTTGTGCTAATGAATTCCCCAGTTGCTTTTATGACTTTGAAAAATCAAATTTTCAAACCATCTGGATAAGTTTGTGGTCATGTTTGTTAACGATATTATGGTATATTCCAAAAGTGAGGAAGAGCATGACCAACACCTAAGGATAGTGTTGTAGACTCTATGAGAGCATAAACTTTATGTGAAATTCTCCAAATGTGAATTTTAGGTGACTAGTGTCAAGTTTCTTGGTCATGAGTGTCACAAGAATGGATACAAGTTGATCCTAAAAAGGTCAAAGCCATAGAGTATTGTCCCAGACCAACAATAGTCATTGAAATTTGAAGTTTCTTGGGATTAGTTAGATATTAAAGATTTATATATCATTGACTAAATTAACTTGAAAGGGAGTATGTTTCAAATGGACATCCACATGCGAGGAGAGCTTTTAAAAGCTAAAACGATGTTTGATGATAGTTCCAGTGCTAGCATTACCATCTAGATCAAGTGGCTATGTAGTGTATTACTATGCTTCAAAAATTGGACTTGGATGCATGCTAATGCAAAATGGAAGAGTAATTGCACATGCATCACTTCAACTAAAGAAACATGATCAAAATTATCCTACACATGATTTAGAAATGGTAGTAGCAGTTTTTGCTTTGAAAATATGGAGGCACTATTTGTATGGTGAAACATGGGAAATTTATACAGATTACAAAAGCCTAAAATATATCTTCGAGCAGAAAGATCTTAATCTTCGATAACGAAGGTGGGTGGAGTTGGTGAAGAATTATGAATGTTCAATAATGTATCATCCCAACAAGGCAAATGTGGTAATGGATGCGTTAGGTTGCAAATCAACAAGTAATTTGGCTTGTCTTCTTTCCAAAGAAGAAAAGTTAATGTGCTTTCCCCTAAAATTTGAGAAGCTTGGCATACAACTAAAAGTTTTGAATTAGACCTTAATTTTAGCTCACATGATAATACAATTAGTGATGGTTGATCATGTTAAGGAAGCCTAGAAATAAGACCCATAATATGTAACTCTTAGACAGAGGGAGGAGATGGAGCTAAACTCCAAATTTGCAGTTGATGAAATAAGAGTGCTTAAAAAGGAAGGACAATTTTGGGTTCCTTCTAGTGTTCATGAGGATTTGTTACATCAAGCTCACAATTCATCATATACAATGCACCTGGGAGGGTCTAAGATGTATCACGATTTGAAAGAGATGTTCTGGTCAGAAGGCATAAAATGAGATGTGCTTGGATATGTGACTACATGTCTTATGTGTCAATAAGTGAAAGCAGAACATCAATGTCTAGTAGGATTACATCAATCCATCTAAATTCTAGAACAGAGATGGGATAGCATAATGATGGGCTTTTAGTTTGGATTGCCAAGGTCATCAAAAGGCTATGATTCAATTTGGGTTATCATTGATCGCTTAAGCAAATCGACTCATTTCTTACTAGTTAAAACGATTTATTCAACTACTCAATATGCACAAATGTATCTTGATTAGATCTTTTACATGGTGTGCCATTGACGATCATGTTGAAGTGTAGTGCTTAGTTTACTTCTCACTTTTGGCAATCATTTCAACAAGCATTGGGTACTCCACAGATCGATGGTCAATCGGAGCGAATGATCCATATTTTGGAAGACATGCTTCGAGCATGCATAATGAAATTTGAAGGGATCTGGTAAAAATATTTGCCATTTATTGAATTTTCTTATAATAATAGTTACTAATCCAATATTCAAATGGCACCATTCAAGGAATTGTATGGGAGAAGATGTAGGTTTCCAATAGGTTAGTTTGGACCTGGAGAGGTGAGTTTGTTAAGATCAGATCTTGTCGCAGATGTTTTTGAGAAGGTACAATTGATCCATGATTGAATGAAAGTGCCTTAAGATTGGTAGAAATCATACTTAAATAAGAGAATAAGGGAATTAGAGTTTAAGGTTAATGATTAAGTGTTTCTTAAGGTATCTTCTATGAAAAGAGTTTTACATTTTAGCAAAAAAAGGAAAATTAACGCCATGGTATATTGGACCATTTAGACTTATTAAATGCATAGAAGTTGTAGCATATTAATTAGACTTGCTAATTGAAATGTAAGGAATTCACTGGTATTCCATGTCTCCATGTTGAGGAAATATGTTTTGGATGAATCTCATATCATCAAGGAGGAATCGGTACAACTGGATGCCAAATTGACATATAAAGAGCTGCTAGTAGCAATTCTCAATCAGTAAGTTTGAAAACTAAGATCAAGAGAAGTTCCTATGGTTAAAGTACTATAAAAATGACATAATAAGCAAGAAGCTATATGGAAGTTAGAATTTGATATTCGAGGAAAATATCCCTAATTATTTGGTAAAAGATGAGTACAATAAATACTTAATATAAAGTATTACTTGTAAAGATTGAAATTAGGGCTATAGGTACCTAGTGAATGTAAAATTATAGTTGTTACAAAGATAATTAACTAATTTGCATTAAAATTTATGGTCGTCGATGATCAGTGAGTATGTTAATTTTGGACTTAAAGTTAAGAAAATAGGAAAAGCTACTAAGTCAAAGATGAGTCAAAGGGGAGTTGACTATTCTTTCTCCCATTTTACCCCTCCCAAGCTAGTTCCCTTTCCCTTTTCCTTAGCCTTTCCTTGGTTACCTTCATGCAAAACACACATATTTCAACAAGCTACACTTTCTCTCTTTAAGTAACTTTCTCATCTCTTCATGTTAATTTCTTATATTTTTACTACTAATTCCTCTTTTTTTCCTCATCATGTCGGTACCAAAATCATGTTGATTCACTAAATATATCTGAGTTATGAATTATTGAATCCAATAGTTACTATTCATATTACTCCCATGAACCTACATGATTTTTTGATGTTTTTAGACCTTAACTTTGTTATTTCTAGCTTGATTCTTTTCAACGAAATCATAATTTCATAGTAGTTGATTGTTTAATGTAAGAAAAGCCTTGAAAATCTAAGAAGCTAATATACTCTTCTTTCTTGTTCATGAAGAGTATTGAAGACCTTTGTGGAATTTGTTTTGATTTTTTGTTTCTAGTTGCTAAGGTGAGTGATTATTACCTTTCTTATGAATTATAGTGTGTTTAGTGATTTAATCCTCTGATTGTGGGTTTAAGTTGAAGAAAATGAGTATTTGTGATTGTATGATAAAGTTTGAGTTTGAGTGGCCTTGTTGATATAATGGTTGGTTTTTTGTTGGAAAAGCTGGGTTTTATGCATGTTTAAGTCCTCGAAATATGTTAAGTTGAACTCTTATGATTTAGTGTAAGATTAAATGTTATTTCCTTTATTTTTCTACTTTTTTTTCTTTTGCATTTCCAGGATTCATGAATCGAATCACCATTTTTACACTAACCCCGCAATCATGTTCGCAGGAGCTTAGCTGTATTGTTCCTTGTAATTTGAATTAGAAATTTAACTAGTTTCTAGTGAGTCAAATCAACCTTTCCTACAATGTTTTTCTCATGATTTGAATCACGTGCATAACTTGAACTTCTTGAAAGTTTTCAATTTTTGGCAAGTAGACTCGCATTTTGAACTGGATTTCCTTAAGTCAAATCGAATCCTTCTTATTTGATTCTTGTGATTCTACTCAAATTTCATCCTTGATCATGCTCATGATTCTATCGCACCTTCAGAATTTTACATTCTTTATCTTACACTTCCCTTTTTCTAAGACATTTCTTATTTCCTTTGGTCTAATCTCCTATGAATTCTAGCTAATTTGAATATAACACTTAAGAAATCCTAATTGAGCAATTCATAAGCCAATATTAATAAATATAATAATTTTTTATGCATTGATATTATGATAATAATCCTAAATGTTGTCATAATAATGTGACAAAGAGTGTATAGTTGTAATAATGAAAGAATATGACTCATGTGATTAAGATTGTAATCGAATGTGAATGTTGTGATACAGCTATTGTGAGCATTAATATTGTTTAAAGTTTGAGAATTTGCCATGAGACATTGATGGCATATGATACATGATGATCATGAAATGAGAATGATATAATGTAATAAGGTAAATGAACTAGATCCTGGAATTATGTGTTCTAATATGGCATGAACGATAAGGCAGAACCTAGAAGGATAAGACTAGGTTTGTGTGGGAGAAGGTTGGACTGGAGTAACTAGGAGATTTATTTTTATTGGTTTTTTATGAGATACTGAAATGTGATACAATGAAATTTGATAATGTAATGATTAATGATGAAGGCTTGAGGACTTAAGACATTTATGATCCTTAATGTGACAATGATAATTTGGTATAATGCCAATTAGAGATTAGTGTTTGGGATTTCATAACTGGTTATTAAGCCTGATACATATATGACTATAATGCAATGATGTGCAAATATATTGTTTCTTGTTGAGAAATTCATAAGTTAGGTATAAGTTTATCTCACTAAGCTTTAGAATCACTTTTTTATAGATTGTTTTTCCATATTCTCAAGATATTGATGCAAATCTTCGCATTGTTAAGTAAGAATGAGTAACAATCCAATGGAGATTGTGGTTAATGTTTACAAACCATAGAAGAAAGTCCTCTGGGGTCATACTTTTTCTAGTTGGTTGTGAGGTGTTGCAAAAGGTAGAGATTGTACTCTTGAAACTCATGAATGTTCTCCTTATGATGGCCATGGGATGGTTTGATCCCTAGTGGTTCAACCATCTTCATTTACATTTTGCTAACTTTTTTTGAAAACTTCTAATAGAATTGCCATAGTGTAGTCAAGGGCTTAGTTAGTTTATCTTATACTTGGTATTGTGAAAGCTATAGGTTAATCTAACTTTTTGGTTACTTTTGCCCTTATTAGGACATAGGGTGGTTAAAAGGATGTCTGCTAAAAATCGGTGGGTTGTTGTTATGTAGGTTCTTTGTTGAAGAAATGTTTTAAGGGCCATGTGTTTATTAGGCAATGCCTTTGTATCATATAAAATGTGTATATTTTTCCCATCATGTCTATCTTTCTTTCTATAAGCTTATAATTTCTCAATCAACCAATTGAGTTTGAGCAAATGTGCTTAGAAATGTTAAAATGAGTATGAGTAGAAATAGGTAATGGAAACAGGATAAAGGCTAATGATTATTAATATGGAATTGTTATTCACACCAATCATAGCCATAAAATTGGGTCATGATATGATAGTCAATGGCGGTAGGTAGTGGTCAATAGCAATAAGTGGTGGTGGGCATGGTTAACAGTGGTAGGTATGGTGGATGGTAGTCAATGGCGATAATAGTGGTGGATGGTGGTAATGGTGGTAGGCAATGGTCAACATCAAAAGGTAGTGATGAAATGTGGTGGTGAATGGTGTTCAATGATGAAAGGAAGTGAGCGATGGTCAAAGACAAAAAGAGGTGGTGGGTGGTGGTTATTAATGGTAGTAATGGTGGTTTTGTGGTCAAAGGCAGAAGGTGGTGTTGAAAGGTGGTCAATGATGGTAAGTGATGGTGAGAGCATTATGGAGTGAGAGAAAGAAAAAGGGAAAGGAGTGCTTTTTTATTTCTGGTGGATAATGTAATTTGAAACCTTATGAGGGGGAAGGGGTTCAAATGGAAAGAATTCATTAAAGTAATGGTAATATGTTCCATAAACATGAACTATTGATGATGAAATTTGGTTCTAAGGATCTAATATTTCAGTCAATAAGGATAGTTCTTGAAACCACAAACTGCAAACTAAAAATGCAAGTATAAACCAAGAAAAATAAGAGAAAAGAGGAAGAAGGAGAAATGATGGACACAGAGTTTTAGTTCAGGTAAAGCCTATTTAGGCCCCTATGTCCACGTTGAATTATATTTTCAATTGAAGAATAGCAGTTCTATATAGTTTTACAGGACTTCAGCATACACTCTCTTACTAGAGTTTTCTATTCTAGCAGAGTGTTTGCATGCATTTCCTCACTTGTCCTATGTAGCGATTCTTTATGGTTATTTATAGACATAAGGAGGGTTACAAGTGTAATTTTATAGATAGCAGAACGATTACATATGCTGCTTTAGGTATTAAATGTTTGATGTCGGATAATAAATGCTGGGTGGATCATTATCGGATATCCAGGGGGCTGATGTGTCGGTTCTGAATGTTAATCTATCAGTTGAGGGGCAAGTGTCTCGATTGACTGGACCTTTTGTACATACTCTTAACTCGCTGTCTTAGCAACTTGAGGCTACATCGATTAACCTCACTAGGTTCATTCTGTAGGTTTCTCAGAGGACGTCTTTGGTACTTGCTTCTGTTAATGAGTCGGAGCCTTCCTTAGTGGATTTGGTCCTTGCTCAGCTTTCATCCTTTGCTCCTACTTGATGGGTAGCAACTCTCGCTAACTGAGCCTAATTTGGGCTCTTTATGTTTGGGTTTTGCATCTTATTGGGTCTTTGGTGAGCTGATTCTGCTTTTGCCTAAAGAACACCCATAACATAAGCACCCCAACTCTCAGTTTGCTTCGTAGACTAAGAGTTGTAATTTTGTCAACAAATGTGATTTAGTATGATCAAGCCTTTCTCCTGTGGTCTTTTGGTTGGTCATGTCCTCTTGTCTTAATTTTGTCTCTTAAGCTTGATTGGGTAGACCTTGATCATTAGGATTTTAGTATTGCTCCTCAAACCTAATCGGGCATACCTCAATTGTTGGGTCAGGCCGTGGAACCTGACCAGGTGGACCTTGATCATCAGGTGAGGTTAGGATTTTAATAGTATCCCTTGATCCTGATTAAGCAGACCTCGATCATCAGGATTTTAGTATTGCTCCTTGAACCTAATTAGGTGTATCTCAATCATCAGGTAAGGTCTCTGAACCTGATCGGGTAGACCTTGATTATCAGGTGAGGTCAGGATTTTAATATTATCCCTTGCTCTTGATCGGGCAGACCTTGATCGTCAAGATTTTAGTATTGCTCCTCGAACCCGACTGGGTGTACCTTGATCATTGGGTGAGGTCATTTTTTCTAGCACTTTGGTACCGTCTTCACAATAGTTTGAGCTTGAGGAACTTTTTGCATGTGGGGCAAACTGGGAGCTCTGACCCACCATTCATGATTTGTGGTGCTATGAGTTGATTAGCATACCCCCCATGTGTCATGTTTGCAACTCCTGGGATTCTAGTCCTGGTTTGTTATGATTATGCTCACCCTTGATAGGTTCGCGTGTTATACCACTATTGGCTTGCTGTCAATTTTTTTTACTAGACCATCGGATTACAAGTAGCTGGACAGTTCCTAGATCTAATGGTGACAATGTATGTTTCTTATACTAAAAGGGGCTTTCTTCTCCCTCTCATTTTGTCATTTGAAATTGTAATTTCCTAGTTCCTCTTATCCATCCTTTCTGCCATTTCTTACAATCATTCTTCATCTCCTGCTATCGTGCACCACTCTAGTTCCTTGGCCATTGTTTGAGTGTTGCTCCCCAAAAAGCTTCTTTGTATGCACTTTACTTCGATTGACTATAGTGAGTCTTTCTTCATCTTATGATTTCTGGGTTTTACTATTCCATAGTTAGTATGAAACTTGTATATTATCGGTTGGTGCTAGCTGGCATCATCTATTTGTGTGTTTTCTATCTTGCCTGGTCCGGTACATTTAGTTGATCTATTAGCGGATTATAGTATTTTTGATTTGTTATTTCAAATTTTGTGTTTCCTTTCAAAGTATTATGATTCAATTGTATAGCTCCCCTTATGCTTGTTGGAATTCAAGTCCTTAGGTATGGTAAACTAGGGTATACATGGCCTGTTGCATAGGAAATTGTTAGTCCTTGGGAAGGGCCTACTTACCGCAATCTGACCACTTCTTCTTCCTTTGTGTAGATGAGCATAGGTCATGAACATCACCATCATCAAATTAGGGTCCAAAGTGATGAATCCAGCTCCACATCTCAGAACATGGAGTGGGTACGCCATCCCAATAAGGCAACCCCGGGTAGTGGTGAGGTTGCTAGAGGCTTTGCTTCTCATTTCGATCCCATTGAAGGTCATAGAGCCACTGTAGACTGACAACCTTCTAGTCACCAAGCATTCAGTTTGCATGTTTCATCTGTCTACTAATGTGATCTCCATTCCATGTTTGGACATATTAATTTCATAAAAGATGTCGCATCATGGTGCCTTACTCAGATGACTATGCTCCTTATCCACCACAGGGGTTCATTGCCATCAGTTTTCCACAGCTTGTTATGGGGCTTAGGTTCCCCAATCATCAATTCAGCATTAGCTTCCTAAATAGGGTGAAACTTAGTCCATTTCAACTCACCCCGAACTCTTATACTCAACTAGTCTCCTTGGCATTGATTTATTTGAGGATAGGTCTTTCACCACCATCGGTCGAGGTTTTTTGCTATCTATACCACCTCAAATATGCAAGCACGATGGATGGGCTATATTACCTTTCAACGCGATCAACAAAGTATAAGAAGGTTCTTGCATACAGGAAAGCCAGGGGGAGATCCAATATAGGTCACTATAAAACCCGCAGGTTTTATATCTCATGCCCATCCCTGTGCGACCTTCAAATTTTCAATTTTGTTCATATCCTTGGTGAGTGGGCTAAGGGCATGGGAGTTTATTGACTCATTCATATCTACTTCTTTGATACTAACTTTTGTTTCCTTTTATAGAAGGGACCGGAAAGAATCTGACTCTTAGGACTAAGAATCTTGGAACATTGGACCAGTTTGCTATTTCAGACAATCTTCAAAATAATTTTTGCTTCGACAAGAGCTTTCTCTATTCCCATAAACTTGCTCTGGGCCTAGATGTTGAGCTCACTTAGAAGGTAGGAATCTATCGAGTAAAGGAAGTTGATCTGATGAACTTTGGTGACTATGAGGAAGTGATGATGCTTATCTTTTTTACGCCCTCATCTGATGAGGAAGAGGCTTCATTGGCCCCTAATGCTGACATCGCTCCTTTGGTTGAAAGCCAACCTTCGGCTTTGATAGTAGCTCCCTTACAAGACCCATCTCCTTCTTCTCACCTTGAGGTGGCAGTTGTTACTGAGGTCACTACTGTTCCTAGGCACCCTACTAAAAAAATGAAAGGCAGACAAAAGGAGGAAGGTGATTGCTTGAAAAAGGGTGGCGTCAAGGGTCAGTGTCGAGGAGCAATCCCCCGAGTCTAGTTCTAAAATTGAAGAATATGCAAAGGTCCTAGTGGATAACATTGATAAGGTTCAAGGGCCTTGCAAGAGGATTGAAGTGCTGGACTCTGAGGATCTTTCTATCAGGAATTTGGTTGGCCACGAAATCCACTTTGGCTTAGTGGTAAGTGATATCTCTATGCCTCTACTTTGCCATTGTTTCCATGGTCTAACTTGTTTGCCTGGCCTTTTAGAATTTGTTGACGATGATAAAGGTGGATGAGGCACTCCAGGCTGAGGGTAAGAAGAATGTGAGACTCATGGAGGACTCGACTGCTGCCATCACTAAAGCGCTTGAACTCAAGGGAAAGATCAAGGATGCAAAGGTCGTTTTATCCCTTGAAATGGCACATCATGAAGTTGTTGCCTTGAATCTCAATCTTGCGACCAATGACCTAGACAAAACGAAGATTGACTTGGATAAGGCTTTCCAACGTGCTGATTGGCTAGCTCAACGGGCAAAGATTTTAGAGCAATGTGCTATTTCAGCAAAGCTGTGGGCTAAGGAAGCCGAAAGTGAGTCAAGGCCATCATGAAAGAGTTGGAAATGACGAAAGGGGAGGCTATGAAGGTCAGGGCAAAAACTGCCCATTTAGTTGCGGAGGTGGTAGAGAAAGTAGAGTCCTAGACTAACTTTGTGTTATTCTATACTTTGTGGAAGCATCATCCTAAGTTGGACTTCTCTTTCTTTGGCAAGGAGGCTCTCAAGGCCATGGAGCATTTCAAGAATAGGAGGGTAGATAGGGCTTATCCCTCTAAGGAAGATACAGAGTCTGCTGCTGGGGCTCTTCCTATTGGAGTTCTGCGCAAATGGAGGGCGGTTCTTAGCTTGTGGAAACCTTTGGAGGTGTAATGACTGATGACCCTGCTGTTGCTCCTATTGACTTTTCACTTTGTGAAGGTCTTGCTCATGAAAGTCTAGTTCCCGGAGGGCCTGCTCCTTAGGCCCTGACCTTTGTAACTTGCAAAATTTTTTGTTTCTCATCTTTTGAACGTATTTATGTACTTGACTCTATTGTATGGATTTGCCCAATATTTTGGTTTACCTTTTTCACAGTCCCATACTTAACTGCTTAGATTTTTTTTTTTGGAAACAACAACTCTAATGGACTGTGATCTAGCTAGCATTTTTCACAGAACTTTATTGGAATTTTATTCAAAAATAATCTGGTATGTACAAAAATTTCAGAGGAACACCTATGCGCCTTTACATTGTTCTAAGTGATTTACAAGGTCTGGGTCCCTACCGGTAATAAGGTGGAAGGTGTGCAGCATTCCAGGTTCGAGGAAATTCTATGTTATCTATGTCGGCCAGGTGATAGGCTCCATGACCAATGACCCTCTTAATGAGGTATAGGCCCTCCTAATTTGGCCCTAGGGGTCCCTCATTGGCTTTGCATGCATTAGGAAGTACTAAGCAGAAAACAAGATCACCAGGTTTATAACTATAGGGTTAAACCCTTCAGTTATAGTACCTTGTGACCTACCGTTGGTAGGTCGCAACTCTCAGGTGGGCTCTTTCCCTCATTTCCTCTATGAGAGCTAGACTAGTAGTGAGTAGCTGATTATTGTCTTCTGGATCAAAGGCGATCCTTCACTATGACGCCACTTCTAGTTCTATTGGGATCATTGCTTTGGTGCCATATACCATCGCAAAGGGAGTTTCTTCAGTGATGCTACAAGCTGTAGTTTTGTAAGCCCAAAGTACCTTTGGTAACTCATCTACTCATGCTCCCTTTGTAGCCTTTAGCTTTGTCTTCAGGATATGATTTCTTATCTTGTTGATAGCCTCAACTTGCCCATTGGCTTGTGGATGGTCCATGGCCAAGAAGCTCTTTGTAATCCCAAGATTATTACAAAACTCGAGGAACTGCTTGCTGTTGAATTGAGTCCGTTGTTAGTTATAATCTACTAGGGACTCTAAATCTGGAGATGATATTACTCCAAACAAATTTTATGACCTTGGCAGATGAAATCTTTGCAAGCTCTTTGCTTCAGCCCATTTAGTGAAATAATCCACAGCTACTACTGCAAATTTATAGTTTTTGTGAGCTATAGGTAGTGGTCCTATAAGGTCCATCCCCCAGATCGCAAAGGGCCATGGACTAGCCATTTGCCGCAAATAGGGCAGTGGGGCTTGTGGGATTGTCACGAATCATTGACATTTATCACACCTCCTGATGAGTTTGATTGCGACCTACTTCATCATTGGCTAATAGAATCCCTGTTGAGGAGTCTTTTGAGCTAGAGACATCCCCCCAGCGTGATTCCCACAATGGCCGGCATAAATTTCTTCAATGACGGTATCACAATCGGGGCCATCAATGCATCTTAAAAGTGGGGTGCAGAACCCCCTCTTGTACAACACGTCATCGTAGATGCAATATTAGGTTGCCTAAATTTGCAATCTTCGAGCCTCAAGCTTATCTTCTAGCAGCTTCCCCTCTTGCAAATAGTCTAGGATTGGATTCATCCAGGAGCTTGATATCTTGGTAATTATCATGACTACATCCTTCTGCTCTATGCTCATGGACAAGAGGAGTTCTACTGGGATTGCTCCCAAGAAGTCATCATCCTTGGTCATAGCAAGACGAGCCAGGGCATTAGCGTGTGCATTCTGGGCTTATGGTATTTGGTCGACCTTATAGTGCTGAAATTACTTTAACAGCTCCTGAACCTTCTGCATCTTTGAGCCTTAAGCTTGGTATTCTCCTTGCATGTGACAGACCACGAGCTGAGAATCATTGAAAATCCTTATTTTCTCAGCTCGTATCTCTTTAGCTAACCATAGTCCAACTAACAAAGCTTCGTATTTAGCTTCATTGTTCATGACTTGAAAGCTGAACCTTAGTTCATAGAGGATTTTGTGTCCTTCTAGACTGATAAGGAGCACCCTTGCCTCAACCTTTTGCTCACTGGATAACCCATCAACATACAGCTCCCAGCATAGAAGTTTTGGTGCCTCCACCTCCTTTTGCATAGGGCTGGTGAATTTTGCTATGAAATCAACCAAAGCTTGCCCTTTAATTGTTAATCTAGGCTTAAATTTAATCTCAAGTTAGGCTAGTTTGATTGCCCATTTGAGGAGACGTCTTGAGACATCTATCTTCTATAGGACTTGCCTTAATGGGAATTGTATCAGCACCTCTATACTGTGTGCTTGGAAATAGGGTCACAGCTTTCTCAAGGTGATCACTAGGCAGTAAGCAAGTTTTTCCATCAGGGAATATCTTGTCTCCGCGTCCAATAATCTCTTGCTCACATAATAAATGGGAAACTGAGCCCCCCTTTCTTCTCACATCAAAGCTACATTGAGGGCATATTGGGATACTCCTAGATAGATGATCAACTTTTTGCCCTCCTTCGATTTTGACAAAAGGGGAGCTTGCCCAAGATAATATTTGAGCTATTGGAAGGCAATCTCGCATTGCTTTGTCCATTTAAACCTTTTTGCCTTTTTTAGGACATTGAAGAAAGGGACACACTTATCTGTTGCTTTAGAGATAAACTTGCTTAGTGCCGTAACTTAGCCGTTCAGGCTCTGTACATCTTTTGGCCCTGTAGGGGACCTCATATTGAGCAGAGCTCAGATATTCTTAGGGTTGGCTTCAATCCCCTTACTGTTTACCATGAAGCCAAGAAATTTCCCAGAAGTAACCCCAAACCTATATTCATGTGGATTTAGCTTCATTTGATATTTTCTCAGGATTTGAAACATCTCCCCCAGGTCATAGACATGGTCAGTGACTTGTTTTGACTTTATCAGCATATTGTACATATACACCTACATTTTCTTTCCAATTTGCTCTTTAAACATCATATTTACCAACTGCTAGTAAGTTGCTCCGGCATTCTTTAGTCTGAAGGGCATTACCTTATAACAACATAACTCATGGTCAGTAATAAATGAGGTGTGTTTGTCTTGAGGGGCCATAAGAATTTGGTTGTATCTTGAGTACGCATCCATGAAGCTAAAAAGTTCATGTCTCATTGTCGTATCCACCAACTGGTCAATCCTTAGCAAAGGGAAGCTATTCTTGGGGCAGGCCTTGTTAAGATTTGTGAAGTCGATACAAGTTCTCCATTTCCTATTTTTCTTTTTGACAAGGATGGGATTGGCCACCTAAGTAGGATAGTGAGCTTCTTGAATGAACTTGTTTGTTAACAACTTATCTATTTCCTCCTTGAGTACTTCATATCATTTGGCGGTCATCAGCCTATACTTCTGGTGCACTGGCTTATGGTTGGAGTCAATATTTAACCTATGTAACATGACCTTTGGATCAATCCTGGCCATGTCTTTATGATTCAGAGTGAAGACATCAATATTTACCTTGAGGAACCCCATCAGCTCCTTCTTCATGCTTGGAGATAGGTTTTTACCCAATTTGAGGCACCTTCCAGCATCAGCCTCACTCACTCGAACGTCTTCAAGCTCTTTGATTGGACTCATTACCCTTTTAGCATCCACTTTGTGAGGATCCAGGTTGTTAGTTATGCTAGTTGAGCTCGCAGGACGCGGTCCTTCTCCAGAGACTATGTCAACTTTACTTCTCCTCTCTCCCATTTTGACCACATCCCTGTAGCACCGTCAAGCCACTTCTTACTCTCCCTGTACACACCTAACTCCATTTGGGGTTGGGAATTTTATGGTGAGTGTTTTGGGTGATATCACGATGTCCAATTTGTTCAGCACTGGCCACCCTAATACCACATTGTACGCTAAGAGAGAGTATATGATTAGGAAATTAGCCAGGATAGTGGCTTGGCAATTGGAATCCCCAAGGGTTATAGGGAGCTTGATTTGTTCAGCTGGGACCACCGCATCACCTGTAAAGCCAAAGAGGGGCTTTAGAGATGGTTTGAGTTGGTTGGCGCTTATGCCCATCTAATCGGAACATTCCTATATCAATCATGATTCTTTGCACGTTAACGTTGTTGATCTTGCCTCATACAACCATGACATCATTATGTGGGGAATGCACTCCTCATGCATCTTTGTTAGTAAAATTGATGCAGTTGGTGCTCGTCCTAGCTTTCTTCACTGGTCCACCAACTTTATCACCCCTCGTGATCAATACGCACCTTGCCTCTCGTATGTATCACTTGTGGGACCTCTTTGAAGCTCCTATGATGTGTGGTCCACCATGAATGGTGAATATAGTCCTTACCGAGGGGGTTGCTACATTCTCAGGAGACAGCTGCCTCTAATGCGGAGCTGGTTGTTGGGACCATAGAGGTTGTTGTCTGGAGGGTCAGACCACATAGTCCCTCAAGCAACCTTTTTTGATAAGGTCTTTGATGGCATCCTTAACCACCCTGCAATCTGAAGTATTGTGCCCGACCTCATTATGATAGGCACAAAACTTATTCTTATCTCTTCTTTAGATGGGAGCTTTTATGGGTTTGGGTTTTCTGAAATCCTCATTATCCCTCTTCATTGTGAAGATTCAGTTTAGGGTGTCCGACAGGATACTTAGCTATCGTAGCACCTTTGGTATTGTGGTCACTTACCCCTGGCTTGCTTCGTGACCCGACTATCTAATCCACTTGTCTGGTCATTTTTATTACTCCCACTATCTCCTTTCCCCTTGTTTTGACCTGAGCCACTCAATTCCTTTTTCTGGTTGGGCTTTTTTGGGCCAAAGATTTCTTCCCACCTAATTTCTTTAGCCACTCGCTCGTAAAACTCCCCTAAGTCTTTCACCAGGGACTTATATATACTTTCATAAAGCTTACCATCCTTTCTAAGCCCAACTAAAATGGCTATGAGAATGCTTTCATCAGAAGTGTTTTTGATGTTACTGACCTTTCATCTGAATCAAGTAATGTAGTCTTTTAGCGACTCATCTCTTCGTTGAAAAATCATCGTGAGGTGGCAAGATGGCATAAGCTACCTTTTCAATGCTTGGTACTAGCTGAGAAATTTTACTTGGCATTCTTCCCAGCTGCGAATGCTTCGAGTGAGGAGGCTTTTGAACCATGTATTGGTTATCTCTCCTAGGGTAACGGGGAAGACACAATATTTTACTAGTGGATTGGTGGTTTGGAGGTCCATCTGGACATTGAATGCGCCTAGATGGTTGTATGAGTTGATATCTCTATTATATAGCAGGATATTTAGGATTTTAAACCTCTGAGGAAGAGGTTCAACCTCAATTTCTGAAGTGAAGGCTGATCTCTCCTTGTAGCAATCTCGATAGTTCTAAGTAGCAGGTTACTCTTCCAACTGCCGGACCTTCTTCAACAACACTTTAATTTTTGGGCCCAGAGTCTCAGACTGATGACCATTGTTTTGATGGCTCCTAACATTGCCTTAATCATGAGAGTGGTGATCATGGGTTTTGCATCCTCTATTGTGTTCATGAATCGGAGAGTGGCACTCTAATCTGTGTTCATTGTCAACTTTGCCTGAGCCTCTTTCCTAGTGCGAGCCCTAGCACCGCTGATCTTCTTCTTGTTTGTCTTTATGGATTTGATAGACTTGCGATCTTAGTCATGAATTAGACAAGGAAGCTGAGCTTGCTCACTGATGTTCTTCTTTGACAATCTTCTCTTGTTAACCCCCTTACTGATGGGGCTCTTCTTTGGGTGCAACACCCTCAACTTGCCTTTGTGCGCCCTGTGCTTGGGCCTGATCTGATGCCTTTACGACATTGACTAACTCCTTTACGGTATTTTCAAGTATTTCCTAACATTGGAACCACGCTTGAACTTCATTCGTGCCGAAGGCAATAGGTTAACAAGAATGAGGTATCATGCCAACAATAATGCCTACCGTTTGGGAGGTAGAAGTTCCTGCTATAGGAAAAACTAGGTCTTCAACTAGCAATGCCTTTCCTTGCTGTTGTATGAGGCTGTCTGGCCAGGTAGTGATAACGCCAGAACTCCTTGTAGTCCTTCCTCTTGCCATTGAAGTCAGTTAGTAAATCAAACAAGAAGAGAATGCAGTTGGGGCCCCACGATGGGTGCCAAAATGTTGACGGTGAAATTTGGTTCTAAGGATCCAATATTTCAGTCAATAAAGATAGTTCTTGAAACCCCAAACTACAAGCTAAAAACACAAGTATAGACTGGGAAAAATGAGAGAAAAGAGGAAGGAGGAAGGAGGAGAAATAATGGACACAGAGTTTTATCATGGCTCGGCTAAAGCCTGTTTAGGCCCCTATGTCCACATTGAACTATATTTTCAACTGAAGAACAATGGTTTTGTATAGTTTTATAGGACTTCAGCAATGCTCTCTTACTGGAGTTTTCTATTCTAATAGAGTGCTTACATGCAATTCCTCACTTATCCTATGTAGTGGTTCTTCATGGCTATTTATAAACATAGGGAGGGTTACAAGTGTAATTTTACAGATAACAGAATGATTACATATGCCACTTCGGGCATTAAATGCTTGACATCAGACAATAAATGCAGGGTTGATTATTGTCAGATACCCAGGAGGCTGATGTGTCGGTTCAAAATGTTAATTTGTCGATTGAGGGGCAAGTGTCTCGGCTAATTGGACCTTTTGTACATATTCTTGGCTCGCTATCTTAGTGGCCCAAGGCCTCATCGATCAACCTCGCCAGGTTCATTCAGTGGGTTTCTCAAAAGATATCCTCGGTACTTGCTTCTATTAACGAGCTAGAGCCTTCCTTAATGGATTTGGTCCTCACTAAGCTTTTATGCTTTGCTTGTACTTGATGGGTAGTGACTCTTACTAAGCGACCCTAATTTGGGCTCTTTGTGTTTAGGTTTAGCAGCTTATTGGGTCTATGGTGAGCTTGTTGTGCTTTTTCCTTGGGAACACCCATAATATGAACCAAACAAAGTAACAATGATATGTTCCACTAAATGTGAACCAAACACCTTGCAAGGGAATTAGTTTTTTGATTTTGTTACCAACCCTTAAAATTCCCCAACCAAATGGCTCCATATATTCTAACTTTCTTTAATGGAACAAATTAATGGCTTTAATTTTCATGATCAATTAAAAAAGAAATTTATGTATAAATTAGGTTTAGTGGTTTAAACAATTGAAGGCTTTATATTTTTGTTTAACAGTTTAGTTGTACTTAAGTTTTAAGGTTAGCAAATAATCTCTAAATACTCTTAGGGGTGTTTAGTTCAATTTGTGGAAATAGAAATGGAATGGAATCAACTAAGAAAGAGTAAGGGTAATGGTAATGGTTATTTTTTAATTTGTTGGGTTTAGTGAGGGAATGGAATCATATTGTTTATGATTCCCTTTCTTATTGTTTGGTTGGGTAATGGGCAATAGTGATAGATGGTGGTCAACAGCTATGGGTGTTGGTGGGTGATGGTTAATGACAGTAGGTGGTAGTGGGCAATGGTCAACTATGGCAAGAGATGGTGGCCATTGGTTTGGTAGGTGGTGATGGGTAGGTTAACGATAGTAGGTAATGGTAAACAATGATTAATGATAGTAGATAGTGGTGGATGATGGTCAATGGTGGTAGGTAATGGTGATGATGGTTTATGATGGTCAATGATGGAAAGTGTTGATAGGTGATGGTTAATGGTGGTGGTGGGTGGTAGTCAACGATTGAAGGTGATGATGGATGGTAGTCAATGATGGTGGTGCTGGTAGGCATTACTTAATGACAAAATATAGGTGGTGGATGATAGTCAATAGTGAAAGGTAGTTGTGAGTAGTGGTCAGTGATAATAGTAATAGTGGACAGTAGTTAATAGTGGAAAGTGATGGTGGGTGGTAGTCAACAGCAGAAGGTGATGATAGATGGTAGCTAGTAGTGGTGAGAGGTGGTGATGAGCGGTGCTTGATGGCATTAGTGGTGGTAGATGGTGGTTAATGACGGTAGATGATGGTGAGCGATGGTCAATAATGGTAATGGTGATAAGCAGTAGTCAATGGCAATAGTAGTTGTGAGTGGTGATAATAATGGTAGATGATAGTGGACGATGGTTAATGATGGTATGTGATGGTGGGAACTTCGTAAGGTAAGGGATGAAAGAAGATAAGGAATTGTTTTTTTGTTTCTAGAAGATAACATAATCTAATACCTTATGTAATGGAAGAGTTTCAAATGAGGGGAAATTTTTTAAGGTCAAGTAATGATAATAAATTCCACTACTTGCAAATCGAACACTCAGTAAGGGAATTAGTTTTTTGAGCAAAATACATGGACCTCCCCTGAATTTAGTCGAAAATATACAGACCTCCTTTCTCGCTCCAAAATATATACAAACCTCCCCTTAATTTAATAAATATGTCACTACTAAACCCATTTTAAAAATTCTGTTAAAGGAACATTAATTTTAATTGTTAAAGCATAGTCATTGGTCAAAAGATTTATTTTGTGAGCAAATTACCCTTTCTTTGTTCATGTATAATCTCAACCATATTTTACTCCAAATTACTCCTTTTTTTATTTTAAGTCATTTATTTTTTTGCAATAAATTGTAATTTATTTAATGTTAATTATATTAATTTCTTATTCTATTTTATTTTATGTAATAAAAATTTTCAATAAATTTTTATTTTATGCAATAACATACAATTTATTTAATGCAATTTATTGTATAAAATAAAATGCATTAAAATAAAATATTTATTGTAAATTTTTATTCCATAAAATAAAATGTAATAATAAATTAATATAAATTGCAATTTGTTGCATAAAATAAAATGCAATAAGAAATTAATATAAATTGTATCAAATAAATTGCAAGTTGTTGCATAAAATAAAATATTTATCAAATATTTTTATTACATAAAATGAAATGGAGTAAGAAATTAATATAATTTATATTAAATAAATTATAATTTATTGCAAAAAATAAATGACTTAAAATAAAATAGGAGTAATTTGGAGTAAAATAGGGTTGAGACTATACATGAACAAAGGAAAGGTAGTTTGATCACATAGTAAATTTTTTGACTAATGTTCTCTTAACAAAATTTATTGCAAAAAATAAATGACTTAAAATAACATAGGAGTAATTTGGAGTAAAATAGGGTTGAGACTATACATGAACAAAGGAAAGGTAGTTTGATCATAAAATAAATTTTTTGACTAATGTTCTCTTAACAAAAATTTCAAAATGAGTTTAGTAACAACATTTTTCTTAAATTGAGGGGAGGTTTGTGTATATTTTGAAACTAGATGGGAGGTCTATATATTTTGACTAAATCTAAGAGAGGTTCATGTATTTTGCTATAGTTTTTTAAATTCTATTATCTTTTCCTCTAAAATTTCCTAGTTAAATGCCCCTTATTATGTATATATCTTTGCAATCAAGTCTCTCTCTCTCTCTCTCTCTCTCTCTCTCTCTCTCTCTCTCTCTCTCTCTTTTCCTAACAGATTCAAAGCTTTCAAGCCATAATGCAAAGTAACGGAATGCATTACCATCTTTGTGGCTGAAGGCAATAAAGATTTTAATTTCATAATGTTGGACAAATAAGTGAATGGTTACAAGAAAGCCAAATTATTGCCTTTAAGGTATTGAAGATTTGAAGTCAAGCTGCCAATGTATAGAGGATTCACAAGCCTTGTTAATGGTGTTCTAGAGTGAGTTTATTGCTTTTTATATCTTGCCCTTATGTTGCAACGGCTATAGTGTATGCGAAGACGAATAGTCTTCTTATCTCTTTATACATGACTGTAGAATACGTATGAGTCGAGTGTAAAGATAAAATGAGAATAATAGTGTGTGTATATTTATATATATATATATGTTTTATATGAAAACTAAGAGTATAAACACTGGATATACATTGGGTAGTATATTGGATTGGATAAGGATAAATAGGTGTTGATGTATAAAATCCTATCTTTAATTTTGTATAGAAATTGAAAGATTAAATTAGTATATGATTATAATTGTTGTATCTGAGGGCCATGTCAAACCATTGCATCTTATGACACAAATTTTCTTGAAGAAAATGACTGCACGCCTCAACCACTTCATCTACTAACTCTGCTAATTTCTCATTCAATCATACTTTTTTTTTGTATTATTCATGATAAATAAAGAAAATATTTATTAGAGTTTTAAAAATTGGATTGAATGATCTGATCGGTTTGGCTACCAACAGTTGTGCTACTAGGTTTAAATTGTTCTAAGAAAATGTTTTAGCTATTATTATGAGTATTTTTTGGTACTGCATGAAATAGACTAGCAAAGGCCTAGTAGTAGACAAGTCCAATTAAGAACAGAGCTGAGATCGCCAGATCATAAACCACAAGAGCACAAAACAAGGAAAAAGCCTTGGCTCACTAAGGGACAAGCCTCGGCTTACATAGCCAACATTTCGCTATATGCGAGCTCGCATCGCCAAGAGAGAGCTCATGAGTTAGATCTCGCTAACTGAAGGCCAGCAGCAACTCTAGATAGAGTTCTAGCTCGCGAATGTGACATCTTACCTAGCAAAGGGCTCGTCAAGGGCAAACTTAAAGCAAGCACCCATTCAGACTTAGCTTGTGGGACCAGTCTATAAGAAGCAGCATGTAGGGCCTATCTATAGAAAGTAATCTTCAGAAATTAGTCAACAGTTTATAAAAGTCATTTTGTAGTTGTTTAGATTGTCTTGTATATTTATTTTGATGTAATAGAATTATAAATTATAAAATTATATTTGTAACCTCCTAGCCTCTATAAATAAGAGGAGGGAGATCACTGTAGGACATTTTAAGCCTAGAAAACCACAGCAAAACTCTGTAAAAACTTCTCCAAATCAATAAAAGCAACCATGGATGTAGAGACCAGTGCTACTTGATTTTGGCTAAACTATATTAAAAATCCTATTGGCTGTTGTTGTTGTTCTTCTCTATACCTTCATCCCTCATATGCTTAACCAGATTGCAGTTTGAGTCCTCAGAACCCTTCTGGTTGGCTAGATTTGGACCAAACCAAAATCTACCATCAACATTTTGGCATCGTCTGTGGGGACTTATCTATTTTCTAGTTAATTTCCTATGCAACTTCAATGGTTAAAGGAAGAGCCACCAGAGCTTCAAATGTGTTAGTTAATCAATCGGAAAGTTGCATGTCTACAGCAAACTCCTCCACTCTCCTGTCATAAGTGTTATTGCTGACTTGCCCTCAACCAACTCTTTCCAACCTGTTACTGTTGTTAATGGCATCGATGGAGCACAAACCTGGCATTAGCATTAGGAGAAACTGGAAAATATGATGGGAGAACTAACTAAAGCAGTCATAGTGCTAGTGCAAGCACAAGCCCAAGTTGTGCAAAGGCAGGTTGAGGTTGCTACACTCAGAAACATTCACCAGCAGCAACACATCCCAGCAGAGCCAAATAGGAAGTTTCTTCAGGTTATTGCTCACAAAAGCAAACTTCAGGTTGCTATTTTCATGACCAAGAGAGTCAAAGGAACTAACAATCTTTTGGCTAATGATCTGGGGTGCAGGACCCACTGTTGGAAGAGTTATTTCAAAAGATAAACTAGTTGGAGGAACACCTTTGAGCTTCGAATGATTGAGCTTGCTACGAGGATAGGACACCATTCTCCAAGGAGATTGAAACTTAGCCTATCCCTTTCAAGCTCAAAGTCCCCATAATTCCACTATACAATGGGCACATTGATCCTTATGACCATCTAGACATATTCAATGTTTAGATGGATTTGTAGATAGTTGATCATCTGGTTAAATACCGAGTTTTCCTAGCTACTCTTGGGGGTGTACCACTGGCGTGGTTCAGAAGCCTTCCAGCTCATTTGATATATAGTTAGGAAAAATGTCAACAAAAGTTCATTAGCCAGTATCGAGCATTGAAGAGGCAACTCATGCCCCCATGCCATCTCATAATGATCTTCCAGCAAAAGCATAAGTCACTGAAGGATTATATTGCCAAGTTTAGACTTAAAGCCAATTCAGTAGACAACCCCTAAGAGGAAACCATTTTGGCAATGATCTCTGTGAGACTCCATAAAGTCGAAAAGCTATATAAAAGCCTGTACAAATCCTCGATAAGAGATCTAGCTGAATTTTATGAACAAACTACCAAATAGATCAAATGGGATGAAATTTTTGGCATGAAGTCCAAGTAAGAGGATGAGGTGAACTGCTCCACTCAAAGTAAAAGGAGAAGTGATGAAAGTCAGAAGGCTAACCCCAGTATCCAGCTAGTGAAGAAAGAGAAAGCCAAACGACCTTAGTATTCAGGTCGCCATGATCACTACAATGTCCTATTGGACACTCTGGATAGGATTTTTGTGTGATAGAAAAGGGAAGAGAAAATTTTAAGACTCCCAACCCTATAAGGACTCCTCGTGGGAGTAGAAACACTACCAAATTTTGTGCCTACCACAACAAAGTTAGGCACAATAATATAGATTGTTGAGCCCTCAAAGATGCAATTAAAGATCTGATTAAGAGAAGCTGCCTAAAAGAGTATGTGGTATGACTTGCAAGGCAGTAGCCTTCTCAACCTCAGTGACATCCCAAGCAAGGGTAGACGACTGTAGTGAAAACCATATTTTAATCCTGCAATGAGGTATGTAGAAATAGCCTAAATTTTATGTATAAATATTCTTTGAGTAAATTCTCAACAAAATGATAGTTTGGTAGCTAGCACTTGAAATATGAGCTCCCCCGTTCCAGCTTGTGACTATATCCTTTTAAGTTTCAAGTTAGATTGGCATTGCCTAATGTGACTGACTCTTTGGCATCGTAATAGTATGACCGACTTCACATTATTGCATTAAAACGACCTATTTCTCGGCATCATCCTAATGCAATCTAGCATGTATATGATTAACTTTCTTAGGCACCATATGCACACTACCTCCTCATGAACATGATCAACTTTCTTAGGCAACATGTGCATGCAATCTCATCATGCATACGGCCAACTTTCTTAGGTACCATATGCATGCGATCTCCAACTTGTTCTTTTAACCAACTTTTACACGTGACCTTGTCATGCATATGACTAACTTCCTTAGGCACCATATGCATGTGATCTTATATTTAACGTGCACATGACTAACTTTCTTAGGCACCATGTGCACATGACCTTCTACTACTCGTGCATATGACCAACTTTCTTAGGCACCATATGCATGCCACCTCATTATGCATATGGCCAACTTTCTTAGGCACCATGTGCATGCGACCTTGCCATGCATATGACTAACTTTCTTAAGCATCTATGTATGTGATCTCCAACTCATCCACATGACGAACTTTTTTTAGGCACCATGTGCATGCAACTTAATGCTCATAGCTCTTATGTGACCTATCATTCACAGCTCGCATGCAACTTCTTACTAGGTGTAGCTCTCATGTAACCTACATGTAGACTACTTATCATTGAGGCACCTTGATGCCCAAAGTCATGGCTCACCGAGAAGCATGACCAATTGGTTATTCAAGTATTTCATTTTACTGTGATTTGTTGGAATTCATGTTATTTATGATGCATAAAAATACTCAGACATAGCATGAAAGGAACATGAAGAAAAATTCATTCATTGAAAGTTTCATTCAATGAGGTACATTTACATCAAAAAGTTTCATTCATTGAAAGTTTCATTCAATGAGAAGCATGACCGATTAGTTATTCAAGTATTTCATTTTACTGTGATTTGTAGGAATTCATGTTATTTGTGATGCACAAAAATACTCAGACATAGCATGAAAGGAACATTAAGAAAAATTCATTCATTGAAAGTTTCATTCAATGAGGTACATTTACATCAAAAAGGATCAAAATACAAATCAAAACAAAAGGAGCCTATAGCTATTACATTCTGGAAAGAAGACTAGCTTCTTGGAGATGAACTCCAACTAGCACCAACAGGAGGACCAGCGGGCACATTTGCTCCTAAATCTTCTTCTGGCCAACCTCCTTGGTTTAGAGCTCCTTTCCAGCTCTCCACCCAACACTAAAAATTCAAAAGAAGCTAGTAGACATGGTTGGAAAGGCAAAACCCCATGATATCATGGTGAGGAAATAATCCAAGATCTATATAAGATCTTTCTGAATCCTCAAAAAAGGACTACCCATGAAGGCTTCCTACACGGCAGACCATACATGCCTCATCAGAAAGGCACACCATTAGAAATATGGGGGGGCTTATCCAAGGCACCCATCAGTTCACTCTATGAAGAAGGAAGAAGAACTTCCTACACTTTGAATAGATTGGCTTGGTCTCACCAAAAAGTCTAGAAGAAAGTCCCAACTGTTCTTCATTAAATGCCTAGGAAGAAAATGAGGCAGACTTGCCAATGGCTATGAAGCACGTAGTGCAAAAGGTATGGCCTAGAGTAGATGAAATAACAGGCTAACTGAAGACTTTGACTACACGATAATCCATAAAGCCCTTTGCCAGCAAAACTATAACTCCCAGTCTGTGAAGTGAGTTACGAATTAGGGGCTGATGTTATGCGTATTTTTTGGTACTACACAAAATAGGCTGGCAAAGGCCCAGCAGTAAACAAGTCTAATTGAGAACAGAGTTGAGATTGCCAGATCATTAACCATGAGAGCACAAAATAAGGCAAAATCCCTGGCTCGTTAAGAGACAAGTCCCGACTCGCATAGCCAACATCTCACTATATGCGAGCTTGCATCGTCAAGGGAGAGCTTGCGAGTTCAATCTCGCTGACTGAAGATCAGCAGTAACTCTAGATGGAGTTCCAGCTCGCGGACGAGACATCTTGCCCAACAAAGGGCTCGTCAAGGGCAAACCTAAAACAGGCACCCATTCAGACTTGGCTTGTGGAACTAGTCTACAAGAAGTAATGTATAGGGCCCACCTACAAAAAGTAATCTTCAGAAATTAGTTAACAATCTGTAAAAGCCATTTTGCAGTAGTCTAGATTATCTTGTACATTTATTTTGATATAAGAGAATTACAAATTATGAAATTTCATTTGCAAGCTCTCAGCCTCTATAAATAAGAGGATGGAGATCACTATAGCACATTCTAAGCCTAGAAAACCATACCGAAACTCTGTAAAAACTTCTTCAGATCAATAAAAGCTACCGTGGACATAAGAATCGATGCCACCCAGTTTTGGCTGAACCATGTTGAAAATCCTTCTATTTATTGTTGTTCATCCTCTCCATCCCTTCATCCCTCATATGCTCAACTGAATTGCAGTTGGGTCCTTAGAACCCTTTTGGTTTGCTAGATTTGGACCAAACCAAAATTCACTGTCAACAGCAGTTGAATCGGTTCAAATAGGCAAGAACTGGAAAAAATTGAAACATCGATCCAGTTTTCAAAAGTCGGACAATATTTGCTTTTTTTTTTTGCTTTAGACTTCTTTTTTTTTGGTTTTTGTATATATTCAATAAGTCTATATGTAAGTAAAAACTAAGAAAAAGAAGTTTAAGATTCAATTGATTAGAAATTCTCTCATTTAATTTTTTATTAAAAAAATATGATAGTTATTATTTAATTTTTTAATAAATTTATTTTTATAACATATCTGATACAATTATTGATTTAATTGATTGAGTTAATAGAATCATAATCTGATGACTTTTTGACTTCATTATTCAATTCATTTTTTAAAACATTGTTATTCTTATGTTTCATTTATACAATATCATGATGATTTAAATTTTCAATATTTTTTTCCCACAAAAACAACATATTACATAAGAATTAAGGGTAAAAATATATGTTAAATTTTTAGTTAAAAAAGTCACGCGAGCGCCATATGATAATGGATTGAACTTTAAGGACGTAGGGATTTTTAAAACTACACAGTTGTGAATCACTAGGCCAAACTACGTACAAGGATGTGGTGCAATTACCCTATGTTGCATTCTGTAGCTTCTGTCGCTGACACAACTAGCGCATAAGACTGGTCTAATTCCCACTTCAATATAATTAGATATATTGAGAAAATTCAAACATTTGAAAAGTCCTTTAACGATAAGTACTTATCTGATTAGCCATCAATGGTAGGGTTCTTGTAATTGTTGCATAAAATTAATGGAAATAAGAAATTATTAAGTAGGTACGAACTTACTACCAAGTTATGTATATCATCATTCATGTCTTATAATTAAGAATGGTAATCCATTTTTTTTAATAGGTTAAAGGTAAATTGCTTAAATGGTTAGCCTTTCCATAATATTGTATATATTTTTGTTGACGTTGAATTTTGGTTATACCCCAAACTCCGACCAACAAAGGATTCCTCGGGATCCCAAGCCTGTTCCTGGTTTGCAGATGAGAGTAATGATCACAAATGAAATGAAAGATTGGAAGAGTAGAAGGGAAGACACCTGGTTTTACGTGGTTCGGCCAAATCGAGATCTTGCTGGACCCTACGTCCATGGAACATATGATATATCAAACTGATCTCTCCCCCTTCTCCTTTACAATGTCTTCCTATTTATAGAGGGAGAGGGGGGAACATGCATTTATTACAAGCTACAGTTGTATTACATCAAATAATAAATGAGAAAGATAGTGAAAAGACTATAATCCGACTGTTTGCAGTACATAGGCTACGGAGGTGGACCCTCTAGGCTGATTGTAGGCTTATAATCATTGCTTGGTGTCACTTCTATCATGCGGAAGATTAGTAACTCAGCACTGGAGTTCAGACTTCTTGATCCCTGCGAGGTATCGAGGAGGTGAGCTTGGTACTACTTACAGAGAAGCCAGCGAGCTCTTGTGAGGAGGTTGGCCATTCTTTACAAGTGCTTTTTCGGGACATTGGTCAGTGAGGTATAGCTCGTTGAAGGAGAGCTTGCTGAGAGAGACTTCACTGTCGTGCTTCCAACGATCCAACGATCTCCTTTATTCGAGGATCCTGAGTTTGCTACCTCGCTTTGGGGTCAATTTCCATATACAACATCAGCCCCCTAACTCTCAGTTCACGCAGCGTGCTGGGAGTTGGAGACCTTTCAAACTTTGACCGGTCATGCTCTTTCTTGAACCATCGTTTCCTTTTCCTAGATTTTGTTTCTTTTCTTCTTCCTTAAGCGAGGGCTTTTTTTGCTCCTCAACTGGCTTGTACTTAGGGTTCTCCAATGTATTTTGCCTTGTTTTGTATTCAGAGCTTTCTAATGTAAATGTACCTCGCTGAGGTCTTCTAATGAATACAATTGCTTTTTGGCATTTTTGCTCATCATTTCCATTTTGCGCACATTGTTTGATTGATCTGAGTGGCTTGTGTGTACCTGCAAAGTAGAGTTACGTATACGTACATTTGGTCACAAGTGAGCTGTGACCCAATTCGAGTTCGCATGAAAGCTGTGAAGTAGAGAGTGAGTGATCTTGTGCTTGAAAAAATTAGCGCGCACGAAAGCTGCGACTTGGTTTGCATTCGCACGAGAGCTACAAAGCAGAAAAGAGTGAGCGATCTTGTGCTAAAAAAAAATTAGCACGCATAAAAGCTGTGACTTAGTTTGCATTCACACGAGAGCTATGAAGTAGAAAAGAGTGAGCGATCTTGTGCCCAAAATAAAGGGTGATTGATCTTGTGGCCGGGGTGATCTTGTGCCTAAGGGGTGGCCAATTTTATGGTCGGGTTGATCTTGTGCCCAAGGGGTGAACGATCTTGTGGTCGAGGCGATCTTGTGCCCAAGGGGTGGCCGATCTTGTGGCCGAGGTGATCTTCTATCCAAGGGGTGACCAATCTTGTGGTTAGGGCATTCTTGTGCCCGAGGGGTGACTGATCTTGTGGTCCGGGCGATCTTGTGCCCAAAGGGTTTATTTTACAACATCCCCTATGCCTCAACGAGCCTGAAGCTCTACTGGTGAGTCATTTTTTAGCGTCTCCACGCCTCAGCGAGCACGTCTACCACGCTGGCTAGTTAGCAAGGCCATAGCTCAACTGGCTGAGTGAGTTTATTTTAAAGCGTCTCCATGCCTCAGCAAGCCCGCAGCTCAATTGGTAAGTGAGTTTATTTTGGAGCATCTCCATGCCTCAGTGAGCCCGCAACTCAACTAGTGAGTGATTCGTCAATTCTTCTCCGGATTAAGCTCTGGGGGGCCTTAATTGAGTAATAGATCAGAGTTCTTTTGCCTTTCATAGGACTTATGATAGATTGACAACATGCAAGCGATGGGCATTGCTATCCTAACAAAGAAGACTTAGTATTAGTAAACAAGTTTAGGAAGTGTTCATACAATTTACAGATAAACACAGAAGTCTAAAAAATTGTCCTGATAGTAGGGGACCACTCTCGCTCAGCACCCTGCTGGTAGGACCCATGCTGCTGCCTGGAAGGCTGAATGATGTAACCATGTAGGCATCCTCTTTTAATGAGATCCTCGATGGCGTCTCGCAATGCCCAACATTCTGAGGTGACATGTCTGAACTCGTTGTGGTACACATAGAATTTTCCTTAGTTAAACCTAGACTTGCCAGGTGTTTTTCAGGGGCAGAGGCTTTCCAAAGTCTTCCTTGTCCTTCTCCATTGCGAAGATCTTGTCTTGAGCATCTGACAAGATGCTATAGGTGCTATGACGGGCCTGAAACGGGGACCCTTAATCCTTTCCCTTCTTCATGGACTGAAGCTCGGGGTTGTCGTTCCCACTTCCACAGTTGCTCCTTTTCTTGTTCGATGTCGAACTGCCTACCTCAGGGTTTCGTGGATCGAAAGTTTCATCCCACCTAACTTGCTTCATGGCCCGCTCATAGAATTCTCCCAGGCTGTTCACTAGGGATTTGTACAGGCTCTTAAACAGCTTTCCATCCCTGCGGAGTCCCACAGAGATGGCGGTCAGAATGGCTTCATCCGAGGACTTCTCAACATTATTGACCTCGCGCTTGAAGCGAGCGAGATAATCTTTCAGCACTTCTTGCCTACCTTGGAAGATAATAGCAAGATGGCATGGGGGCACAAGTCACCTTTTTAGTGCCTGATACTGGTTGACAAATCTTTCCTGGCACTCTCCCCAGCTGTCGATGCTGTGAGCTGGGAGGCTCTTAAACCACGTGTGGAAGTTTCACCCAAAGTAGCGGGGAAAACATGGCACTTGGCTGAAGGATTACAAGCCTGAAGGTCCATCTGGATATTAAACATGTCCATATGGCTGTACAGGTCACTATCTTTATCATACAGTGGGATGGTAGGGGTTTTTAACTTATATGGTAGAGTCTCCTTCATGATCTCCGTAGAGAAAGGGGTTTACTCTTCAAGACGCTCTCGATCATTTCAAGCTTGAGGATATTCCTCCAAATGTCTGACTCTTTGAAGGAGACCTTCCACCACAGTGCCTAAGCCCCCTAATCCATGGCCAGGAGCCTGGTGGTTCATTCCGTCGTCCTAATTGCATGGATGGCGATACGGCTCCTGCTCCCGGTCTACTTTGCTGGAATGTTCAACCTCAGGCATGACAGGTTCAGTCTGCGCTTGCACATTCTGGGCTTGCGCCTTTACCAGCATCATGACTATTTTAGTCAATTCCCCCATCATGTGCTCAAGTCTTTCCTGATGCTAGAGCCAAGCCTGTGATTCTTCAACACTATTAGTAGCAAGAGTCGGTTGCACTGGGCCAACTAGAGGGAAGCCAGTGGCTGCTCTAGTCACAGGGGTGATGGATGAGCTCATTGTCAAAATATAGCCATCCGGGGTTTGACATTGTGCGTTCGGGGCCCTAATAACTCTTCTTTTGGCCATAATGAAAAATTAACCAGAACAGATGAGATCCCCATAGATGGCACCAAAATGTTAACGTCAGATTTTGGTTATACCCCAAACTCTAGCCAACGAAGGATTCTTCAGGATCTCAAGCCTGTTTCTGGTTTGCATATGAGAGTAATGATCACAAATGAAATGGAAGATTGGAAAAGTAGAAGGGAAGACACCTGGTTTTATGTGGTTCGGCTAAATCCAGATCTTGCTGGACCCTACATCCACGGAACATATGATATATCAAACTGATCTCTCCCCTTTCTCCTTTACAATGTCTTCCTATTTATAGAAGGAGAGGGGGAAATATGCATTTATTACAAGCTACAGTTATATTACATCAAATAATAAATGAGAAAGATAGTGAAAAGACTATAATCTGACTATTTGCAGTACATAGGCTACAGAGGTGGACCCCCTAGGCTGATTGTAGGCTTATAACCATTGCTTGGTGTCACTTCTGTCATGCGGAGGATTAGCAACTCAGCGCTGGAGTTCAGACTTCACAATTCCTGCAAGGTATCGAGGAGGTGAGCTTGGTACTGCTTATGGAGAAGCTAGCGAGCTCTTGCGAGGAGGTCGGCCGTTCTTTACAAGTGCTTTTCCAGGACATTGGTCAGCGAGGTATAGCTCGCTAAGGAGGAGCTCACTGGAGGAGAGCTTGCTGGGAGAGACTTCGCTATCGTGCTTCCGACGTTCCAACGATCTCCTTCATTCGAGGATCCTGAGTTCGCTACCTCGCTTTGGGGCCGATTTCCATATACAATAATTTTCATTGTAATTAATTTGTATTAATTAATATCATAATTAATTATATATTTTAATTTCAATTAAGTAATTTATTTTAATTAAATTTATGAAAAACATATTACTAATATTTAGTAATTTAAGTCTCTGATTACTAATAAAGGTATGTCACTAATTATTTGCAAAAGTAAGGACAAACTTAAGATAAAATATATATTTTGAAAATAAAATTTTTGAAAATAAGGTAAGATTAAATTATACACATTTAATTTTAGTATTATGCTTGGATTTGATACACACTAAAAAATTTACGCATTGATACATGTTTTGTAAAAGGTATGAAGTTTTTTTTTCATCTTAACTTTTAAGCAAAATGTTTTGGGTATTCCAATTTCAAAATAGATCATTTATTTATGTACCAACAAATTTTAAGATAAAAGATTCTGAAAAGAAATCTTTTCAACATAAGGTAAGATTAAATTACACAAATTTACTCTTACTATTATGCTTTGATTTGATGTGTTATACGTGATTTTTGGTATTGGTCAAATGGGCTGGCAAAGGCCCAGTAGAAGACAAGTCAAGCCAAGA
This sequence comes from Saraca asoca, assembly GCA_026873985.1. NCBI lineage: Eukaryota > Viridiplantae > Streptophyta > Magnoliopsida > Fabales > Fabaceae > Saraca > Saraca asoca. The sequence goes on from JANHAO010000276.1 coordinate 38,365, forward strand.
AAGGCTAGGATCACTCAAAGAGTTAAGGTTGCGTAGAGGGAGCACCAGCTCACTAGCCAGGAGCTCAAGACACGACAAGTTCTGGGCGGAAAGCCTAACTCACTAATGAGGCCAAGGCAGAAGTCCAGGCTCACAAACAAGAAGCCCCTGCCCACATGACTAACAACTCATCTTGCATGAACCCTCATTGCTTAGCAAAAGCTTGAGATCGCCAACCTTTGGCCAGTAGCGACCCCAAAATGGGAGCTTGAGCTCACAGAACGCACCTTCTTTCCCTGCCATATACCCGCCAAGGTCAAATAAGAAACACATAGATTTATAGACAATCCATAAAGCCCTTCTATAGGTAGTGGCCAAAGGGGTTTACATGTAGAAAGCAACCTATGTAAGCTAACTTGCAGGAGGCTATATTGTCATGTACATTTATTACTTGATATAACATGTTTATAGCCTATAAATTTACATTTATAACCTCTCGGCCTCTATAAATATGAGGAGGAAAACCATTGTAAGGGGACTTTTGAAATGCATGTGCGAGCTTTGTCAAAATAGTAAGAGAGGCTTGTATACTGTAACTTATCCAATTTGAATAGTGAAACCACCTCCTAAAGGTAAATACAATCAACGTGGACATAGGGGTCAATTCGGCTTTAGCCAAACCATGATAAAAAATGCTTCAGGTGTCTGTTCTTTTCCTCCTTCATTCTCTTTACTCCCCATTCGCACGCTTGCTACTTATAATCTAGATGTTGACTCAAATTTGGGTCCACTGGACCAGATTTGACTGTCAATATTTTGACGTTAGAAGGAGGGCCTTGAACCTCAGAACTATTTTCTCTTTGTTTTTATGATTTGATAAGTAGCCACAATGGCAAGAGGAAGAACCACCAAGAGTACTAGTGTTGCCACAGGCCAACCTGGGAGTCATGTGGAGCAGCAAGAGTTACCATTGGGGGGCCTCGGCCTACCCAGTTGTCGGCATCTTTGCTGCCCTTGCAACAGGCACTATCAATGATGTGGCGTCATCAACTTCTCACCAGCCTATTGCTTTTGAGGCTAACAAAGTTCAAGTATGGCATTAGCATTAGGAGGTGCTTGAGAATACCATGAAAGAACTGGCCAAAGCAGTTAGAGCATTGGCACAGACATGGATTCAAGGAGTATAAAAGCAAGTTCAGGTTAGAGCACCTGAGGAGGGGCCAACGCATTAACATAGCTCACCCCTTTCACTTATGGGAAAGGTCAGAGGTTCACCAAGTTTGTAAGAGCCATGATGGTCAATGACCTGAGAGCTCGCATCATTTGAAAGGCTCAAATAGGTCCAACTAGGGACATATCCCAAGTTGCTATTCACACGATCAAGAGAGAGATAAGAGCCAATGATTTTTGAGCTGGCAATCTGAAACACATGACCTGATGTTTGAAGAACTCCTCCAAAGGTTAAAGTAATTGGAAGAATGCCCTTGAGCTTAGGATAGCTAAGATCATTATGAAGAGAGGACTTCATTTACTAATGAGATAGAGAAACAACCTCTCCTACACAAGCGCAAGGTCCCTGGGATCTCACAATACAATAGGGATAGCGACCCCTATCATTATTTGGATGCATTCAATATCTAGATGGATCTCCAAACAACTAACCCTCTAGTCAAGTGTTGTGTCTTCCCAGCCACACTAGGGGATATTCCCCGAACCTAGTTTAAGAATCTTCTAGCATGCAGCATTGGCAATTGGCAAGAATGCCAGGCAAGATTCATCAACCAGTACAAAGCATTGAAGAGGTAGCTGTACCGCCTTGCCATCTTGCAACAGTCTTCTAGTGAGAGGATGAATCACTGAAAGACTATATCACCTGATTAAGGCACAAGATTGACATTGTGGAGAGCCTATCAAATGAAAGCATCCTTATGGCAATCTCAGTGGGACTTTGCAAGGATGGGAAGTTATACGAGAGCATTTACAAATCTCTAGTAAGTAACCTAGGTGAATTTTATGAGTAAGCTACCTAGGAAATTATGTGGGAAGAGGCCTTCAGCCCAAAGAAGTCCAAGCAAAATGATGAGATAAATAGCTTAGGTCAGAGGAGCAAAGATGAAAACACCTAAGGTAGCTCAATGGCTGACCTATGAAAAGATCTAAAAATGAGCGACCCCAGTGCCTAGGTCACTTTGATAGCTATAGCACTCTGTCAGACACTTAAGAGTGCATTTTCACAACTAAAAAAGATAAAAAAAAAAATTGGGAGACCTCCAGCCTTAAAAACTTGCAACAAGCACAGCAAGCACAAATGCAACAGAGATCAATTTTATGCCTACCATGACGAGGTCAAGCATGATACTACAAAATTATGTGGTGCAATTTTTCGAACAATGATCCTAGTGACCATGACAAGATTGACATTATGGAGAGCCTATCAGATGAAAGTATCCTCATGGCAATCTCAGTGGGACTTCGCAAGGATGGGAAGTTATACAAGAGCATTTACAAATCCCTAATAAGTAACCTAGGCAAATTTTATGAGTGAGCTACTAAGTAAATTATGTGGGAAGAGGCCTTCAGCCCAAAAAAGTCCAAGCAAAATGATGAGATGAATAGCTTAGGTCAGAGGAGCAAGGATGAAAGCGCTTAACGTAGCTCTGACAGTCGACCTATGAAAAGATCCAACAATAAGTGACCCCAGCGCCTAGATTACTATGATAGCTATAGCACTCTGTCAGACACTCAAGAGTGCATTTTCACAATTAAAAAAGATAAAAGAAAATTTTAGGAGACCCCCACCCTTAAAAACTTACAACAAGCACAGATGCAACAGAGATAAATTTTGTGCCTACCATGACAAGGTCAAGCATGATACTGCAAAGTGTTGGGCGCTTAAGGACACCATCAAGGACCTCATTAAGAAAGGCCATTTGCAAAATTATGTGGTGCAATTTTTCAAACAACGATCTTTGTGACCATGACAATAGTAGCTCCAACACCTTTAAATCTTTCTTTTTTTTTTCCTTTGATATGTGTTGCTTAAATGTAAGTAAAAAATCCCAAATTTGTTTCTGAATTATGATAATAAAGAATTTTTAAATGAATTTTCAGGAGATCCAAGCTCAGACTCAAAATTGATGATCTTACAATGTTATTCTTTTTGAAGTTTGCATAATGAGGAGTAAGATCTCTTTCACTAAATAAGAGTGGGGCTGAGAACCTTAAACTTGGAGCATCTAGGCATAAGATCACCCTTAATCTAGCACAAGATCACTAGCCATGTGAGCACAAGATCACTAGCCATCGAGGCATAAGATTACCCCTAATCTGGCGCTAGACTGCCAGCCATCTGAAAACAAGATCGCTAGCCATCTAGGCATAAGATCACCCCCACTCTAGCACAAGATCACCAATCATCTATGCATAAGATCACCCTCAATCTACCACAAGATCACTAGCTACCCGGCTACAAGATAGCCATCTAGTAACAAGATTACGATCTAATTGCAAGTTAACCATCTAGCTACAAGGCAATCATTCTAGCATGAGATCACTAATTATTTTGACACAAGATCACCCTCACTCTAGCACTGGGCCATCATATGCATGAAAACAATTACTAACTTCCAAGTTGAGGCCCCTGGAGCTCATTCCAATGCAATTATTAGTTTTCTAGCTAAAAATCATAGCTCTCATGCAACTTGTTCTTTGTAGCTCTCATGCGACTTATTATTTGTAGCTCTCATGTGACTTGTTGTTCATAACTCTCATGCGACTTGTTGTTCACAACTTTCATGTGACCTATTCATGTACTTGATCCCGCACCAGCCTTTCCATTTAAACACTTGATAGTAAGTCTTGTTGCTAACTAAAACACTCTGATGCTTAAACTAGAGGTCAAAACAAGGATTCCTGTGACAAAATCTATTACTTGAGATAGGTCAATGCGATTGATTGGTCATTTAATATGGCACATATCCTTTTAAGTCAAGATTTATTGGCTCTAATCTATTTATATGTTTTTCCTATCATTAATTAAGGTTAATTGACCTATTAACATTCATGTTATCTAATGCTTGTTAAGACATGATTTTGTAGGAAACTATTCATGATAGTTTGCATAATTTCCAAAAAGGATTCAACATGGAATGTATGGAAAAGCAAAGAAAAATAGAGCTATTTGATGCCTCTTACTACAAGGCAAATCCACACAGTCTAGAATGAAGTACAAAGTCAAATACAAGACTAACAATGAAATATAAAATTACAAAATTAATGTCCAAAAAGACTAATCCTTGGAAGTCAGGCTCTGATTGGAGGAAGGCTTGATGCTTGGGGCCAGTAGGTTATCCCTCATTTGATTATCTAGGGCCTCCACAACTTGTGAACTAATTTCTTTGATAATGATGCCTTTAGCAAGAGGACCTTGATTCATGGATGTTGCACCTTTGTGGGAAGACCTGGCTCTAGTAGCCTTCTTTTTGAAGCCCTCAATTGCTTCAAGGGCCCCTTGTCCAAAGAAAGAAAGGTCTATGCTTGGATGATGCTTCCACAAGGTGTACAGAAAAGAAGATGAGGCTTTAGACTCTGCATTGTCCGTTGCCTTGGCGATATGCTTGGTAGTCTTGGGCTTGACTTGATCAACCTCCTCTTGTTTTAGAGTGCCCTCTCTCGTGGTTGCTTTAAGCTCCACCCTGGCAACTTTTACCCACCATGTAACGGCTTTGAATTTTCACGTTGTTGAGTCAAAACTTTGAAGTGCCACACCTAGATCACCTTGTACTCTGGACAATCCCTCAATACCTTTGTTAAGCTCTAATGTGACATCTTTGTGATTTGCCACCTCATGAGCTTGAGCCTCCTCGGCCTCCTTTTGAGCGACCATAGCTTTCTTTGCTCTGCTCTCCATCTCCAATGCCTTAGCAATTACAATAGCCAAGTCCTTCACAAGCCTAGCATTCTTTTCTTCATAGGCCTAGAGTGTTTCCCCTATCTTCATTACTCCTAATAGCCCCTGGAAGGTCAAGTGGGTCAAGTTTGACCATGAAAGAGTAAAAAGGGCTAGGATGAAAAAAATATTACTTACCAACAAGACTTCATGTGTGGTGTAATGCGTCAGCCATCCACTTGAAATTTCTATCTCTAATGCTTGGGGGCTAGTATGAGACCTCAAAATGTCCAACACATTCTCCTGGACAAAGTTAAAATACCCTTGTGTGCTAGGACCAAGACCTAGTTGATGTTCCTTTGTAGCACCTTTGCGAGCCGCTTGCTTTGAAGTACTTGCAACCCTCTTCCCCTTGCTTACTCTCTGTTTCTTGGCAGGTGGCTTAGATGAGGTCGTAACCTTAACCACCTCGGTTGCATCATAATGCGAGGTAGGAGCTAACTCTAAAGGGGGCACTATAGTCACTATAGAAGGAGATTGATTTGAAACAACAGGGTTTCTATAACATTGGGACATGGCAAGGTCATAGTGACCTTGAGCTCTTAAAAATCATTAGAAAGTGAACTTTGAAGAAGCAACTTCACCATATGCTCATAATCTTCAAAGTGAGCTAGGTTGATTTCTTTTACTGGCGAGCTCCAATCTCCTTAGTAAGCTTAGAGCTGAGTGCTGGAGCTAACTTACAAAATTGAATGAGGTCATCATCGAATTTGAAATTATTCTTCAGATCACTGATAGTAGGAAACTAACATAACACCTTAGCCTCCTCGGTCTCAAGCATTAGCTTTACCTTGTTGGCCCCGACTACAAAAATAAGGCAAACCCTAACTACAAAAATAAGGCAAAGTGTTAGAAACAAAATATGTAATCATAATAGTTCACATAATCATGGCTCGCTTATCGGGTGTTAGAACAAATTTGAAATTGTGGAGAGGGCATAAAGATGGGCACAAAATATAAGACCAACGAGTCCTGTATTGCCCAACATTTGATTTACCCTTGGTATCCCCTTGGGGCAAAACCCTTTTAAAGTCAAAATTTTGAGTTAAGAGATAATAAATCCCTTCTAGGGAGCCCGTACTCTTGATGCTAAAGAGATGGCATAAGACCCTCATGGATGGTGGGGAAGGTTACTTCTTAGGTACATAAGTGCTAGGGAAGTAAGCTAGGAATAGGAGTTTGGGGTTAACTGAGAAGGAGAGAGTTTTAGTTTATTCAACAAACTAATGATGTATGGATGAACAGGGAATTTGAGCCCAACATTAAGATGATGAGGGCTAATTGCAACAAGTCCTCGGGGTAGATGGGCCACATAGTCATCAAGAGAGGGTGCCATGAGGTAGTAGCCTTTAGGAATGCAATAACGTTCTACTATGCCTTCGAGCTCATGAAGTTTGACTATCAAAAAATAATGCTTAAACATTAAGCGATCTAAAAAACCCTCAGCAACCTACTGCCTCTCACTGGGATCAAGTTGAGAGATAGGTTGTTTAGTGACCTCATCACTCCTAGAAGTGATTTTGGCTTAAGTATACACCAGCTTCCCATTGCCAGCTAAAGAATCAAGCTCATCATCACTTTCTACCTGGTGGCCTCAATGTTTATGAGCTGCCATCTATATAGAACAAAGAAGAAAAAGGTAATGGTCAGGTTATTAAAGGTAGACCATCCCTAAAATAACTACTTTAACTAAAATCCAGCTATGCAGCAGAACATGCACGCCCTAAGCCACCCGGACAGATGCTCAAACTAGCAAAAAACCTAGAAGGGTTCAGGTAATAAAGCCCACCAGACAACTAAGTCCCTAAAGAGGTAGAAAGTTTAACCTAGCAACCAATAGATTGCAAACTAGTAGGGAGAATGCCTAGCAGCAAGCAATCATTATCAGGTCGGATAATACCATAAACCTGCAAATAACCTCTAAAAACAAGAATTTGGGGAAAGCTTATCATGATAAAAGAGTAAATTAGATCCCAGAATGATTAAAGACTAAAGAAGTTCTAATTACAATGATCGATTTACCATAGCAGTGAAGGTAGAATTGATGGAGTAGGGAAGCGAGACTAGCAATCACTATTCGAAAGTTCGAAAAGGAAGTATGTCAGTTGTCAAGTCCCACACAGGCAGTATAAAAACGTGGTAGACAATTATTATATAGCGGAATTAGCTTGGATCTTGCCCCTGTCTCGTTGGAGACGCAGTATACAATCTTTATTTGATATATTGTTCAATTTT
>JANHAO010000277.1:0-45149 GCA_026873985.1 Saraca asoca
TAAATTCAAAGAAGAATTCATAATATTCAAAGGTGTATATAAATTCCCCTAAAGGAATAAGGGTAAGATCCAATTTTATCATATCTTTATTTGGGACCCATAGCAATGACTAGGGTAGCTCTGGTGGCCAACTTCTAGCGACTATATCGGAGCTCCAACGATGTCTGGCAACAATTCAGTGGACAATGGTGAATGAGAGCAGCAGTCTGCTCTTCTTTATTTTTGAGCAATCCAAAGGTGGTTGCTGGTTGGTGATGTTGGTTCAGTTCAGAGGAACCAATTCCTTTGCTTCATATTGAGTTTGCACAATCTAAGGTGTTTAAAGCACAGTTTTGTGGGTTTGGTTTGATTGGTGGTAAATATGTGCTGTTCGGTATATTTTTGTTTAGTTTGAAGTGATTTGGAGCCCAATTACGCCGGTTTGTGGCTATCTTGGATTGATTTTTTTCGTTCATGGTTTAATTGCTGATTCTAGTTAATCCATTGTTGTGTGTTAAAATCATTGTGTTTCTAACAAGGGTGTGACACAATTTTATCATTGGCAAAGTTATGTTGGTTCTATTTTGTTGTGTTCGGAGTACATTTTGGTACATTTGGTGCTTTGCATGATTAGGCAATTTTTATTTTGGCATCTTTGGATGGTTTGAAGCACAGTTTGGCATGACTTGTGTATACACAAGTCTAAATTGGTGCGGCAATCCTCAATTTGAAGTGGTTTGGACCACCAATTTTGGATGCCTAGTAGTGGATTGGTTGAGTTTTGTTTTTTCGTTTAAGTGCATTTCTTGGTTTTTGGATTTGGCTACAATGAACACAACTTGGGAGGGAGCAACACGGTTTATGGTAATATTTGTGGTTTTGGTGTAATTCGAACAGTAAGTGTTGGTATTTTGAGGATAAGCTAGGAAGTTGAGGGAGTAACTTAGGGGGAAGCTAGTAGAGGACTTATGGAAGCTGTGTTGTTTGTCCCGAGGAGAACAACTCAAGGAAGGCCGAGGGAGCAACAAAGGGTAGTTGGCTGAAGACTTCTAAGAGTTGTATTTATTGAGGTTTTGGCATTGTTTTTGGGGTTTGTGAGTGCTTGTGTTTAGGGGGAGTTGTTTGCATGCTGGGTTTGTTTGCAATCCATTTGTGGAGTTGAAGTTCGTCAAGTTTTCTTTTTAGTTATGTTTATTTTCTTAAAGTTCAAATTTATGTAAGAAGCTTAAGCTTTGTAAGCTTTGGCTTAAGGGGGAGTGCTAGAAAGTAATCCTTAGTAATTATGTTAAGGTATGGGCTAAGGTTATGTTATGCGCGTGCTTGATGCAAGTATTAGAGTCCTTGTCTATTTGAGTTTCTTAGTAGCTCTATATAAATAGAGCATTGGGGTTAAGTCTTTTGTAATTTAGCTGTTTTATTTGATTCTATAATATTTCATAGTTCTCTTCAACTCTCTAGCCTATCTACCTTTTCCGTTCCTCTAAACCCTAATTATTTTCTCAACAGCAATATCTATTTTCTATGTGGTTGTAGATGAATAGAACTGAGCAATTTCAACAGACTTGGTCTGTTGCGGGTTGAGGTGAGAGTTCATTTGCTTAATGAGCTTTGTTTGTAGGCCTGATAAAGAGTACAGCTTGGTTTAGGTAACATGGAACATGATTTGTTTGGGGAGGTTAAAGTCAAATTTCTCTTTGATCTTCACAACAATTGGCATAGTAGAAGTATGGCATACAACAAAAAGGATGGGATGCCAAGGTTGATGTGAGTCCCCCTAGACAAGCCATTGAGAGGCTTGTACCTCACTAGTATCTCCTTCAATTTATTCTGTTGGAACATGGAATTGGACTTATTGATTGTGTTCATTTTCTGAGTGTTAGGAATATTATTTTCTTTAATGCCTCTCTTTATTTGTATTGTTTTCTTTGTTGCATCACACTCCTGTTACAGACTGCATTTCGTCTACGAACTATTTATTTCAAATTATATTATGGGACTCTCATTCTTTAGAAAGGTTTTATGAGTGGTATCCAGGCTATGACTTTTTTCTTAATCCTGAATTTCTTAAATTCTTCTCATTTTCAGAGGACTAGGTGTAAGATTTGGTTGTTGGATGATTCTTGTCACTGTTCTTGTTTACTTTCTTCAACCACCAATACATTCTCAAGGAAGTAGTTGTTTCCCTCAATACCTTTCTATACTCATTTTAAATGTCTCTAAAGTCAATACTTTTTATTTGGTGAGGAGCATACGATGAGATTGACAGAACTTTTATTGCAATTCAGCAGATAGCATAAAGTCTTTGCACCCGATACTTTGTCATTTGATTTTGTACTGCTAAATTCATTGGACAGTCTGGTACAACTGTTCTGGTACTTAGGTGAAAGTAGGTCCACTTGAGGACTTCTTGCAGATATGGTTTATGGATTTCAGAAACAAGAGAAATCGAATAGTCAAAATGTCCTACATTTGCAGTGCTTTGGTGTATATGATTTGAGAGAAATGCTCATAGATATTAAACTTACTCCATCAAATTCTTTGCTAGGACAAAGTTTCTTGTTTGGCAACCTTATGAAGTTCAGCATATGAGGTTTCCAATGGGTTGTCCTTCATGGATTTTGAAATATTGGAAGGTTATGCTGTTTTGATGTCCTCCACTACTTATCTATGCTGATGTCCTCCACTACTTATCTATGCGCTTACCTAATTTCCTTTCTTTACATGAGAATTTACCTTTCTGCATTGTTGTTGCTGCTATTTTTTGTATTAATTATGTTGAGAAGGTATCAGTTTATGACAGAAAATCTTTGATCAGCAACTGTGTGTTTGTCATTGATGAAGAATGAAAATTTTGAGGAATGAAATGTATGCTTCAAATCAAGGATCCAAAAATCTTGATACATGTGAAAACATGACTCAGATAATGTGTTGACCGTTCACACACTGAGACATAAGAGTAGGCTTTTAGAGGGTTTCATGCAACTTACTCATGCCATACACAATTTAATTTAGTACACAACTGTATGGTCTCTGATATGATGGAGGTAAATGCATCTTTATTGATTTTGTTCTGTGTTTAACAGATACCGAAAGACATTTTATTAGAAGTGCTTGGACCGTCCAAAGTGTTCAAAGAAGTAATCAAGAAATTAATCAACTCAACAGTAGCAGAATATGTGGAAAAGGTATTTAGCAATATTATGAATATAAAGTTTCCTTATATGTTGCTATGCTTTTCACCAGTAAATAAATTGCATAGCAAAATTATCAAATTCTTCTGGATTCTCCCTGCTTGATATTGTAAATAAATTACTTGACCTTTTCATGGTATTTGTAAGGGAGGTTTGATATACTTAAACCATTCTTTCTCTTCATTATCTGAACGTTTCATTTTAATTCTATGCTTATGCTACACTGAAATCCTATTAGACTACTGGATATTAGCTGTGTTTTCTGTTCAAGTAAGAGTCATTTATAATCATAAATTAATATAGCATGGCAATTGGCATCTCAAGTAATGATGAGTACAGTTTCTGCATTCTAGAGTTGTTGTCTCGGTGACTAATTTGATTTATGTGCCAGAAATTCTCTGAACCTACATTTTCAAAGGTAAAATTGATCTCCCAATAAAGAAGGTTAAATTAATTTGACACTCCTTATAGTTTCACTAATTTTTTAATTAGGTCCCTACATGTTAGAAGTTTTGAACTGAATATGCTTAATTTGTTTTTGTTTCTAGTTGGATCCTTTTGCTGGTAGCGCTCCATCCAAATCATGTAAGTTTTTGCCCATGTGTAGCCAATGGCAAGTGAATTAAGGCATGATGATGTGTCATGTGGGACCATCATTGGCCATGTTGGCAAAAATTTAAGAGACTTGGGTGAGTGTTGGCGGCAAGGTGTTGACTGCTATGAAAGTTTTCAGTGGTAAACAGTCAAATTCTGCCCTTGCTCCATACTATCACTGTTACTGTGTTACTTGACATCCTTTTAAAAAATGGAGAAAAATACATTGATCTTTCAATATATGAAAACTACACTTACCTCCCTTTTAGTTTGAAAACCTAACATTATCCCAATTTGACACTTTTCGTTAGGAATATTCAGTGAAGATTTCTTTGTTCTATTCAATTTAGGGTTTCAAACATATGTTTACTTTTTGGGAAAATAGCTGGTATCATTCCTTTACAAGTTACTTCCGTCTGGTTTTGGGTAAGAGCTGACATCATTTGTTCATTTTTTTTGGGAGAAGTGTGTAAGCACAACAGCCTCAGTTCAAAATAGTTTTAAACATCAGTGTATAGCTGTGTACAATGCATTATTTTGCATATGGAAGTTCTAAATTATATGATGCCAAGTTGTCTTTTTAAGATTCTGTATTTGCTCAATAGGAACTCTAAATTTTTCCTTTGAAGCTTTTAGTTTCAATATTTTTATATATATTTTTCGTAAGAAAAAATAATGTTGCAGGAGGGCTTAAAAGTTAGCAAAGACCTGAGAGTCGAGCAGAGCTTTGAAGATCTTGAGGCTGCATTTGTGGGAGGACAAAAATTCAGTTTTGATGCAGTGATTCAGCTTCAAACACAGAACTAAACTAGATTGATTTGATCAATTTTTTGTAGTTCTTGTGAGTCTTTGATCAGAAACATTTGTCAGTTCTTTGTTTCTCATTCTGTTTGAAGCACGTATTTAAGGTCAGCCTGGTTAGGTCTACCAAAAACAAGTGGAAGGAATTCAATTGAGCGGGTCATGAAGTAACTTTTTTTTGGGGGGGGGGGGGGGGGATGCCACTTACCTTAAACTATGAGTAATGTGTGAAAACAATCCTCCAATTTCAAATTAAAGGTAATTTAATACTGAACTTCTATTAGCGAGCAAATAATCTCTCCCCATTAGACTTGCATCCAATTAATAACAGCCCCATCGTGTAAGCATGAGGTTTAAAAATTGATGGCCTCACATAGCAAAAAGAATTCCTAATCTGTCGAATAGCTCTAGGAAGTCTAAATTAATCCCACTTTTTCCATTGTAGGGTGTGCATGCATGCATACATATATATTTATCTTGATTAGATTATTGATAATATTCAACTGCAAAGATTTTTTGGATGTTTAAATTATGTCTTATATTTGTTTTTACAAATATCTACTGTTATTCAATTTTTACATAATTGTTTGAAGAAATCTTCTTGAACATTCATACAAATACAAGTCAAATGGTCTTTTGTGTTTACATATTTTTGATCTATTTGCATATAAAATTGTCAAAATAAATGCATCTGATTTGGGATATGGTGGAATTTTAAAATAAATAAAAAATGATAAGAAGTATGTTATTGCGTTTACTTCAAAACATTGGAACGATGCCTAGTAGAATTATTCAATCATTAAAAAAGAAATTTTAACAATTATTTTTTGCATAAACAAATGTCAAAGTGATTCATTAAATTAAGAAATTTACTATTAGCGTAGGTTGTCTATCTATCAAAGATGTTTTATAAAAAGATTAAAAATATAGCATCAAAACAAATTTTGCCAAATAGTAAGCAATCTTAAGTGTTTTTGATTCTCAAATAGAATTCATTACAGTTTCTTCAAATTCTTTTCCAAATTTTCTCATTAGAGAATTTTTGTAAAGGAGATAACATGTCGAGAAAAAAGATATTTACGATTAGATTCTCACTCCAAATCAAATGACCAAGACCAATCAAAAAATAAATGAAAGAAAGTTGCTTCCTTAAGCCATATTAAATCTCTTTCCCCAGTAGATTTCGACTTACTAGTAGAAACTCTGCAAGCCATAGTAAATCAAATTCCTTTAATCTTACTTAAAAAGACATGGGTTGATATTGTTGAAGAAGAGGAAGATAAACCACTCATCATTAGCAAAGCATAACTTCAATAGATGAATATAACCAAATCCCAATAGATGATCAAAGAAGGATCGTTTTTCAAAGTAATCACAAATCCATACCCCAAACCAAACAAAATAATTGCCAAAATGTGGAGAAGATTGTTCAAATGGAACTTGAACTTTGGCATGAAAACCCAAGGATTGCCATTATCAAAATCTTCCCAAAAAATTGGCATTACTTGTCACAATCCTTTGACCAAGATAGAATTTTTTGTGAGTTTATCTTGGTTGATACAAAATCAGTAATCATCAAACACCGTATTGATCTTAGTGATCTAAATATTATCACTCATTCAGCTTTTAGAACTGAGAAAATCCTTTCAATTTCAGATTGGAGCCAGCACTCTTCTAAAAGAAAAAAAATTTCAAAACCCTACAACCTAATGGCATACACGTACTGGGATTATTTAGAAGCTTGGTATTGTACCTTGTTTTTCCAAAATAAAAATTTTAGTCATACTTGGTTATTTTTCTTTAATCAAAACACCAAATATAAAATTCCTCAATGGTTTTTGAACTGGTGGGATGTTTTCGAACTAATCCCCAAAATTTTTCCTCAACAAGTTAAAGAAAGATGAGAAGTTTTCCAATCTTCTTTTGATAATTCAAACTTTGGTAACTTTCCAATTCTCCTTCAATTTTAGTCAAAAATTAGTTTGCCATGGGTTTATCTTTGGAGGTATTAGTACTTCATGGAAAACCCCAACTCTAAATGCCTGTTCTTGGAGAGGATACGAATAATAAAATGGTGGGCATCATAGAACCCAGCGTACAAAGCTCACAAAAAATAAGCAAATGGTTTGAAGACTATCCTCATTTCCACAAGAATACAAAGGTTGGATCAAGCCAGTTTCTCTAGACAAATCTTGTATAATTGCTTTCCTGGCTACAATTTCAGGCAAGGAAGAATTTGTGGACAAATTACAAGAAATTCTCCTTTAACAAAAAGGCAAAGGGCCAAAGTTCAGTTCATCAAGCTTATGCTCAATCTAATGAGGATGATTGCTTTGATCTTAGTGATTAAGCCAAAATTACATCCAAATTGATATTCAAATTCAAAATGAGTGTTGGCATTAGAAGACAAAGAAAATTTCAATCCTGATATCTTTGTAAAAGAAGTCAAAAGGAGCTACTTTCGGTGACTAAAAGATGACAAGATTCCCAGTCACTATTGTGGCATGAGTAGTTATTGTAGCACCACGAATGTGTTTCATTAGGCCACGATCCACAATAGTAGTACTGTATAAATAGTAAAACACTATTGAAGATTCTGAATTTTCTTTAAATAGGTTAGTCCTTCCAAATGTAAGGCATTAGTTGCCTTCCTACTGTTCGAAATTATTCTCTTTCTTTTAAATTTATGTAACCCCTAGAAGCTTTTCTGGAGTTTTGCCCCAATCTTTAAGTTCTCAAATTTTATAATACAAATCTTATATTACAATTTTATTAGTTATTTATGTTTTATGTTTTGCATTAGCATTCATTGTTATAGTAGTCCATCTATGTTCCTTACTTCATCCTGGTGCTTTAATTTTTTTTTTTTTGGTTTAGGGGCCTTTTTTGGTTCTGGTATCAAAGCTTGAGGTATAAGGATGAGAATATGACTAAGAAATATTGTTGCTTTCATGAAATTTATGCTAATATTTGAACATGAAAATAATCTAGAAGGCTAATAGCATGCTACAGAACATGAGTTTATAAAGGAATGTAAGTCTCAATTTTGAGTTGAGTTAAGTAGGGGCAATTCTTGTCAACTATGCTCTTATGTTAAATGTAAAATGGGGCTAAGCAATCTAGAGAACATATTCATATTGAGATTCTAGTATCTAATTCATATTACAACTATAATTTATGGTTTATACTGTCATCTTTATGGAACCTTAAAGCTTTGATATTGAATAGGAGAAATTTCAATCTCTTTCATATATATATATCGTTCTTTATCTCCTTTTGTTCATTGGATGTTCAAAAATTAAATTCAAAGATGATTCAAAATCCATTTTCAAAGAATAAATAGATTTTGAGAATATCAACAAACAAATTAATAACTAGGAAATGACTAGGATACTTGACAAAGAACTTTACAATGTAATTCTTACTTTTTTAACAAATCAACTTATTTTATAAAAATTGAAGAAAACTTTCTCATTGTTGATCTCTCACAAGAAGAATTTGGTCTTCTTTCTAGGAAAGATATTGCAAAACAAAAACAAAAACATAATTTCCTACATCTTGGTTGTGTACAAATAGTTGCTAAACCTATGACTAAATTAGGTTTTAATACAACCATCTTACTATATCTTAGAGATGTTAGACATTTAGATTTTAATGCCTCCCTCTTAGGACATGTAGAAACTACTGTTTCGCAAGGGCTAATTCATTTTAACTGCTATCCTTATAGTGCTGTCTAATGGAGACACTGTAGTAATCATTTATAGGATCCAATACAAACTTTACAACTCTTAGAATTCATGAATTCTAAAACCACCTAGTAGTAAGGGTTTAACAACTTATTAGTCAACTAATACTTCAAAAGCCAATCTTCAAATACCAACAAGTACCTTTGGGAAAAAAAAAAAGATTTCCCAAGAAACTATTTGTTTCCTAAGATTGCTCCTCCAAGGATATCTAACCTGTAAATCTCTAGGATAATCCAATACACTTCTGGACAAGTAGACATCTACTTTGATTGAAGTAGATATAGGATAGGAACTCCTAGAATAACCGAAATGGAGAACTCATCTACCCAAGAATGTAGTTCTACAAATGAAGTTTCTAGACAAGAAGCTTTAAAACTTCCTAGGCGTTCCATTGCCTCAAATTCAACCATGTCTGTAGATCTTAGAAGTTTAAGGAGAACTTTTTTACGATAAATCTTAGAGGATTAGATAATATCTCCAAGATTCCAAGACCCAATTCCAAAGGAAAAGCTAAGGATGAAGAAGTAGAGTCTAGTACTGCTTCTCCTCCTTAGTCTCTTTCAACTTTTTTTAACTTCACCATGACCTAGAGTTTTAATGATTAAACAACCATTAGAAGCTCATAAAATAACCTTTCAAAATAGATGTAGAAACCTTGAAAAAGGATTTCTATTTTGAAGAAAATACTCCTCAAAGGACTTGGTTTATGGAAAATTACCAAGGAACTAAAATAGGCCAAATTCATGATGCTTGGATGAAATTTGTCCAAGATTGTGAAATAAATATTCCTTTCTTCAACTAGTTTGAAGTTTATAAGGAAACCAGACAAATAGAATATCCATTCAATAACACAATTAGTGTTACAACTAGATCCACTCAAACATGGACAACTTCCAAAGGGGATAAGATAATCTCTAAACTACCTCCTTCAAAATCTTTTGTTATGGAAACAAAAGATTCAAAAAATCATGTCATAGCAACACCTTTCAAAATAAAGGATCAATATAAGTCTATTTTTGCTAGAGACATACAGTTCCTATTTGAGCAAAACAGTTATACCAACAAATATTTTTAAACTTTAGGACAACATATTCCTAGCAATCCTATCCAAATGGAAGAAGCCTCAACTAGCAATACTAAACAAATAGATAAGCCTTCATTCAAACCCTATGAGATTCCTTATGACAAAAAGAAATAATTAAATAGGCTTTACCAAATAGATCTCAATAATAGAATTGAAATCTCAAAAATTAGTCAAATGAAGAAGATCTGGATCAAAAGCTTTGTAGAATTTTGGTTATCCCAAAGTCACTCTTAAGAGATAGTTCCAATAGAAATATACAAACTTTAGACAAAGCCTCAGGTAAGAGCCTTTAAGGCTTTAGCAACTTGAAGACCCTAAAGACCCTTAGGTCTTCAAAATATAGAACCTTAAGAAATATCTCTTATTCAGAATTCTTACAATAACATCTATGAATAGAATATATATGGAAAGTCTGAATATGAGATTATCAAACTCCTTTAGCAAATGATTATTGTAAGTATAGCTTACCAAACTATGCAAGGATGTGATGACATGACAGTTGTTCATGTTCTAGTTGCTAGATTTATTGGTCAAATTAAAGGTTGGTGGGATGAACAATCTTCTCTACATGGGGTTTTTGATGATATTTGGCAATTATTTTATTTTTAACTGAATTAAGATCTTTGAAAATTGGTTTCTTGATAAATTTGAAAACAATTTTTGTCCTAGATTTTCCATTTCAATTCCTTCATCAGATATTGTGAACGACATAAGCTGTTGGATGAAAGGAGAATCCTAGATGATTTTGGTAGTCATATTTTTAACTAAGAGAAAGCTAGTATTGATTTAATAAGAGGAATTTTCTAAAACAACATTTGAGAGTTTGTAATTAATTTGAAGGTTAGATCTGCTAGCAAAATTAAGACCTTCTTTGATTTTCTCAAAATATTTGGTAGGTATAAGCTCTTCTTATATACAATTGAGCTAAGCACCTATATCAAACAAAGCATCTATTTCAATTATATATTCATCTTTAATGATAAGCTTAATAGAGATATACCATTTTTGAATAGTTAAAAAAGAAGTAAGCTTGAAAAAATTTTCATTAATGTTTTCAATTTCGTCTTCTTCTTTGTTTTCCCCTTTTTCAAGTGTTGAAAGCATTTTATTAAAAAGATTTTGTTGTTTTTTTTCAAGGTTTTGACTTACTCTTTTAGAATATTTACTTCAAATTGTAAATATTGCAAAGTTATAGGTTTACTTCTTTTTGAATCAAATCTATATAAAATATTTTTAAAACTATAATTATTCATAAGAGGTTGTTTTGAAGAAGTTGAAGGCTTTTCTAGTGGTTTTTTTTAAACTCTTGGAGGTAGTTCTTTTTCCTCGTCATTCGATAATTTATAGATAACATTAAAAAGAAGTTCTTGCTCTATTAAAAGAGTATTTAGTTCATTATTTTTTTTTCCAGATGAGATTGACCCTTTAGTATATGAAGAATAACAATCATCATCTTTGGATTTGGTTAGTTTCTTGAACTTGTTCATCATTTGTAGAGAAGTCTTCCTCTGTAGATTCTTTAGCAAGTAAATTGCTGATTTGATTGAGGGTTTTCTCATCAAGTTCAAGATTTCTAAGTCTTTTATTTAACTTGCAATATTTGGCTATCTGACCAGGCCTATTGCATCCAAAATAGATTGGTCTATTATCTTGACTTGGTGCAACGGTATATCTAGGTTTCCTAAATTTTCTACGAGGATTCTTATTTTTATGTATTTGAGGTTTTAGGTTGCTTTTGGCTTGCTTTTCTCTATGCCTATGCTTTGGCTTATAGGCTTTTGGGCAAGAGAAACCAAATTGTTCATAGAAGGATCCTAATTTTCTTCTATTGAGAGCC
The DNA here is from genome assembly GCA_026873985.1 of Saraca asoca. Classification (NCBI taxonomy): domain Eukaryota; kingdom Viridiplantae; phylum Streptophyta; class Magnoliopsida; order Fabales; family Fabaceae; genus Saraca; species Saraca asoca. The sequence goes on from JANHAO010000277.1 coordinate 11,233, forward strand.
TTTTCTTTGGCTAGTCATCTTTGGATTTTATCTACTTGATAGATTTTAAGGGCTACCTTTTGGACATTAGCGACAAGTTGTCCATATGTAAGTTGTTCATAAAGGATGATCTCATTATTTTGGTTCCTAATTTTATCTCTATTTTTATCACCAAAAGATTTGGAAAAGCCAACTAGAAATTTTTCTTTCTAGAAAGGTTGGTTATTATATGATCTAGAATATATTTGCTTAAAAAGGTATCTTTATACCATTTGAAATTGCTAAAGGTTTTGCACCTAAGATTTGAAAGGAGTTCAATAGACTTATCTTTCCAAAAATTGGGATCTCCTATAAAGTGCTTTATAATTATAGATAGCCAAATCTGTATACGAAGTTATGGATTGAACACACCCAGAAGCAAATCCAATAGTTCAAAAAATAGTCAAAGTGAGTACATCTAATCTATCAATTTGGTCTATGAAAGATAGATGTTACATCAGATTTCTTCTCAAAGTATGTTTTACATTAAATAGGTATTTCTCTAGTTTTTACATCAAATCAGTCCTGTTATTAGTTCTTTCATTTCTAGTTTAATGTGACAACTTAGGTTACTTATGTGTCTTTATTTCAGTCCTTAAAAAATAAATGTTATATCAAATTTCCCTTGAAAGTTTATTTTACATTAAATAAGCACATTTTCTCCACTGAAAACTCTACTTTATTGGGTTAAGTACCAATACTTTCTATTATAGACTTAACTTATTTTAAAATATTTTCTTAGAATATAAAATATGCCATGTTATACTTATACTATTTGGTTCTAATTTATAAATTTATGTTTAATATGTTGATTTAAAAGTAACAACACAAAGTTATAAGGTTTATTGACCAAAAAATAATTAGGCTTAATTACATTTTTGGCTTCTCTAATATACACTTTGTTCACATTTGGTCATCTCAAAATATGACATTATATTTTGGTCCTCGTAAAATTAAAATTAGAACAATGTTGGTCCAAAACTCTAACTTTCATTAAAATGAGAAATGGAAAAACTGACATGGAAAAGAAGGGGACTAAATGCGATCAAAGTAAATATTAAAGGGACCAAAAATGTAATTAAGCTAAAATCAAAATAGTTGACATGAAAAGAATGGTCTAGTTGAAGGAAGAAAAGGAAAAAAAATAGAGAAAAAGAACAAAAAAAATGTGGTTGGAATAACTTGAATGTATTTAGTGTAATATAAGAAAGCTTTAAATATGTTATTACAAATTTTGAAATCTAATTAGATAAGCTTCAACAACATTTATAAAATTTAAAATATAGGTTTTTTAGAAAGTGAATTAAATAATTATATAGTAGTTAAAATAAATAATACCCAAAACATTTAATAGCTAAATAATTATTTAATCATGAAAGGACAATTTTGAAAATGTTATGGGTAAAATCCAGCATCGCGAAATAAGCCAGAGAAGGCCCCGCAGCAGATTAAGTCAAAGGGAAAAGAGCCAAACTTGCTAGGCTCCTATCTGCACGAGCAATAGAATGAGAGAGAGTCCCAGCTTATTAAGTAGTAAGATCCAGCTCGCATCTCACTATATGTGACCTTGTATTGCCAAAGGTGAACTCATAGAGTTTGTCCTCACTGACCAAAGACAACAATGAGCTCAAGTTAGATGCAGCCCGCGAAATGAGGCACTTCATCCAGACAAAAGCTTAGTGACGTGGAGTGCCAGACAAGCTTACGTCACCTCACAACTTCGACAAATAAGAAGGGCCCACCTACAGAAAGTAATTTGCAAAAGTTGAACTGTAGAAGTTTATATTGTCTTGTACATTTAATGCTTGATGTAATATATTTACAATATATAAAATTATATTTGTAACCTCCCAGCCTCTATAAATAGGAGGGAGGAGACCACTGTAAGGAACAATAGGTGGAAATACTGAAACTCTGTAAAAATCTCTACAAAAGCAATAATATTACCATGGATGGTATTGTCCAGATTTGGCTGAACCATGTTGAAACTCTGTGTTCTCAGTTCTTCTTCTTCTCCCTTCTGCTTCTTTACTTCTGTTTACCATATTCGTAACCAGATTGTAGTTTGAGTCTTAGAAGAACCTCTTTAGTTAGCTAAATTCTGACAGAACCAAAATCCACCGTCAACATTTTTGGTGCCATCTATAGGGACTCATATGTTTTCTAGTCTATTTTCTGCTACAATGGGAAAAGGAAGAGCTATTAGAGATTCAAATGCATTGGTTAATCCTCCAGAGAGTCATGTGTCCATAACGGACTCCTCCACTATTCTTGTCATAGGTGTTACTTCTGGCTTGCCCCTAACCAATTCTCTTCAACCTGCTATTGTTACTAGCGACGTTGATGGAATGTAGACCTGGCTTTAACGCCAAGAGAGACTAGATAATATGATGAGAGAGCTGACTAGAGCAGTCATAATCCTAGCACAAACTCGGACCCAAGGTGTGTAAAGGCAGGCTGAAGTCGCTACACTTGGGAATGTCCACCAGTAGCGGCAAGCTACGAGTTCTCAAGAGCAAGCTCCAGGTCATCACTTTCATGGCCAGGAGAGTCAAGATAACCAACAATCTTCAAGTCATCGATTCGAGGCACGAGACCCACTGCTGGAGGAGTTGTATTAAAAGATGAACCAGTTGGAGGAACGTCTCCGAGCTCCTGATGATCAAGCTCGTTATGAGGACAAGTCACCCTTCTTTATAGAGATTGAGACTCAGCCTTTCCCTCTCAAACTTAAAGTCCCCATGATTCCTCTATACAATGGGGACATTGATCCTTATGACCACCTGGATGCATTCAACATTTAGATGGACTTGCAAATAGTTGATCCTCTAGTTAAATGCTAGGTTTTCCCTACTACATTAGGAAATGTGCCCCAGGCCTGGTTTAGAAGCCTTCCCGTTCGCTTAATATGCAGCTGGGAAGAGTGCCAACAGAAGTTCATCAGCCAGTACTGAGTGTTGAAGAGACAGGTCATGTCCCCTGCCACCTCATGATGGTCTTTCAACGTAAGCATGAGTCACTAAAGGATTATATTGCTAGGTTTAGACTCGAAGCCAATTCAATGGAGAATCCATCTGAGGAGACCATCCTGGCCACCATCTCTGTGGGACTCTATAAGGATGGGAATCTTTATAAAAGCCTATATAAGTCCCCGATAAAAGATCTTACTGAATTTTATGAATGAGCTACTAAGCAGATTAAGTAGGAGGAAACATTCAGCTCGAAAAAGTCTAAAACGAAGTGTGAGAAGGATGGCTTCGTCCAAAGTAAGAGGAGGGGCAATGTGGATCAAGGTGACCACTCTGATGTGTGGACGATGAAGAAGTCCCATAGACCCAAAGGTGAGCAACCTTAGCCCCCAGCTCACCATGAGCAATACATCGTCCTTTAGACTCCCAGGATAGGATTTTCACTATAGAAAGAGAAAAGGAGGACTTCAGGAGACCCACTCCTATACGGGTCCCTTATAGGCAGAGAAATAGGCAAGAGTTTTGTGCTTATCACAACAAGGTCAGGCATGGCACCTCGAATTGTCGAGAACTCAGGGACGCCATCGAGGACCTTATCAAAAGAGGTTATTTGCAGAATTATGTAGTGCAACCTCCAGGGTAGCGACCTGAGTCTTCCCAATGAGACCCTCGGCAAGAAGAGGTCGCTACAGTTAGAATCATTTACTGATGTTGTAATGGATTCCCAAAAATAATGAATACATTTTGAACTCCTCTATTAGTTTTTGAATGGACTCTATGTAAAGTGTTATGACGAAAAGCAAGTTATCCTTAAATTCAATAGATCAGTCATTTGTCATATAGCACAATTTGCCAGGGCGTAGATTTCATGTGACTTAGGTTCATGCTTAGTTAGGATGCAATTTTCATACGACTTGGGGTACTCGTGTATTGCATGGGAGCAGCTTTCACGTGACATTTGCATAATTGCCAGCTTTTGAGCTGAGCCGTTGGGGCTCATCCTGGAATTATTGCCAACTTTCGACTTGAGGCACCGGGGCTCATCCTTGAATAATTACAAGCTTTTGAGCTAGGGCACTGGCGCTTATCTCAAAATAACTACTAGTTTTTGAGCTGAGGCGTCAGGGTTCATCTCGGAATAATTGCTAGCTTTTGAGCTGAGGTGCTGGGGCTCATCCTAGAAACTCATTATCTAATTGCGACCTTCGGTCTAGTTGAGGCGTGGAGACACTCAAAATAAACTTATTAACCAGTTGAGCTATGGGATCACTAAAGCATAGAGATGCTTAAAATAAACTCATGTATCCAGTTGAACTGTGGGCTCACTGAGGCGTGGGAACACTCAAAATAAACTCGTTTGTTTTATCAAAGTTGTCAATAGAAATCAAAATTCATGTTATCTATGAGGCAGCGGTGCACTGCAGTGCAATCTAAAAGGCACAACTCTTATGTGACCAGGTTCACAGCTCTCGTGTGACCTGCTTGAACATAATCATAGCTCACCAATACTTGAATCTATTCTCAAGATTGAAGTGCGATCGATTAACCATCTGAGTATTTCACTCAATTGCAATTTGCAAGGGTTTGTACAACCACTTATATGAGCAGAACATTCAACACTCACAAAAAGTTCATTCATTAAGAAACCTCAACAAGGTAGGTGTTATATGCAAAAATTAGCTAGGGCCGAGAGCACACGTAAGAAGACTAAGACCAATGGGAGGATCAGCTCAAGTAGCGCCTGGGGTTCATAGCATCGCGAAGCAACTTCATTGACCCTGACTTGTGCCCAAAGGCGCGGGTTCAAACCCGCTATTCTGAGGGTCGGGCAAGCAACCTGACGAAGTATAGCATACGACCAATGGCTCGCCAGACAGAAGGGTTAAATCGTGTCTTGTCCTATCTGACAAATGGGGCCCCACTTGTAGGAGATGGCCTACAGCAGTCGAAAGCAGAAATCTAGTCTACATCTTCTATCTTATACAATAAATACTAATGTAACAAATTTACTACATATGTAATTACTATTGTAACCCCCTCACCTCTATAAATATGAGGAAGGAGCCTAACTGTGGGAAGGGAGATCCCTCTAGGCTAAAACTCTACCAAAATAGAGATCAAATATTGTAATATTATCTCAATAGCACACTACAGTGGACGTAGGGTCTAGCAATGCCTGGATTTAGCCGAATCACGTTAAATCTTACACTTCCTTCTCCGCTCTTCCCCTCTCCTTCTCTGTTTATTTCATTGATTTTGCTTCACTTGAACTGGTTATAGGTCAGGGAACCAGAAGAATCCCTCGTTGGCCAGAGTTTAGGTTATCACTAAAATCTGATGTCAACATTTTGGTGCCACCTGTGGGGATCTCGCCTCTTCTGGTTCATTTCCATTGCAATGGCCAAGGGAAGAGTCACCAGAGCCTCGAATGCGCAACCCAGTCCTTCGGATGGTCATATTTCGATGGCAAGTTCGTCAATTTCTCTCATCGTCAGAGCAGCTACAGGTATCCCTCCGGCTGGTTCGACACCACCAGTCTCCATCACCAATGGTGCTGACGGACCACAGACCTGGCTTCAACGTCAAGAGAAACTTGAATGTATGATGGGAGAACTGACTAAAGTAGTCACGTTATTAGCATAAGGCATGTAGAGACAGGCTGAAGTCTCAACGCCTAAGAATGTTCTCTAGCAACAACAGGCTTAGCATCCAAATGACTCAAATCAAGGTGATTTCCCAGCTCGCCGCTCACGAGAACAAACCCTACAATCCTCATGACAACGAAGGGCAAAGAACTCAACGATCGTCTAGCCAGCACTCTGAGGCGCGAGACCTATTAGTTAAGGAGTTGTTTCAGAAGATGGTCTAGTTGGAAGAACACCTCCGAACCCTGAGTGATCAAACTCACTACGAGGAATGATCGCCATTTTCTGAGGAGGTTGAAGCTCAACCTCTACTGCTCAAGCTCAGGGTCCCTGCAATCCCATTATATAATTGGGATTCCAACCTATATGATCATCTGGACACGTTCAACATTCAGATGGACTTGAGATGATTGACCCCTTGGTCAAGTGTCAGGTGTTTTCGACCACATTAGGGGGTGTGCCTCGAACTTAGTTTAGAATTCTCCCGGCTCTCTCAATTGGTAGTTGGGAAGATTGTCAACAGAAGTTCATCGGCTAGTATCGAGCACTGAAGAAACAATTGGTGCCCCCTTGCCACCTTGCTATAGTTTTTCAGCGTAAGCATGAGTCACTTAAAGACTATATTGCCAGGTTCAGGCTCGAAGCTAATTCGGTGGAGAATCCATCTGAAGAAACTATTCTGGCCACCATCTCTGCGGGACTTTTTGTAAAGATGAAAAGCTGTACAAAAGTCTGTATAAGTCCCCGGTCAAGGCCCTCGTCGAGTTCTATGAATGGGCTGCCAAGCAAATAAAATGGGATGAGACCTTCGGCTCGGAAAAGTCTGATAAGAAGGATGAAAAGGTCAACTCCTCTCGCGATAAGAAGAGAAGCGATGTGGACTAAGGGGATCACCCCTTGGATGGGTAGCAAAGAAATCCAAGAGGTCCAAGGATGAGCAACCTCAGTACTCGAGCCGTTTCAAGCAGTATAGTGTGCTCTCAAATCCCTAAGATAGAATTTACTTGGCGGAAAGGGATAGGAAAAATTTCAGAAGGCCTAGACCCTTAAGGGCTCCATTTAGGTAGAGGAACAAGGACGAGTTCTGTGCCTATCACAATAAGGCTGGGCATGGGAAGTCAAACTGTCTGGCCCTCAGAGTTGCAATTGAAGATCTAATTCAGAAAGGTCACTTAAGGGGATATGTAGTGCAACCTACAGGATAGCCTCCCCAGCCTAGCACAGACCAAGAGCTGGGAGGCTCATTCCGAGTTATACACTGACGTTGTATTCAAAGATTTCGGGGTGAATGTAAATGTGATTGTTTTGATAAAAGCTGTTTACTAATTGGCATGGTATCAGTTACTTTCTTCTTTCTGGCATTTAAGTATTTGCAGTATCCGCAGCTCTCATGCAGCTAATTTTCCCTAAACTTTGCCAGGAATTCTTATGCCAACTGTGACCTTCGGTATAGTTGAGGCCCCCCCGGAGCTCATTCCGGAGAAGAATTGACAAACACTGTGCCAGCATGGTTGTGTGCTCACTAAGGTGCGGAGGCACTAAAAAATACTCACTGTGCCAGCATGGCTACGTGCTCACTGAGGTGCGGAGGCACTAAAAAACACTCACTTCGCCCGTGCGGCTGTGTGCTCGCTAAGATGTTGAGACACTAAAAAACACTCATTGTGCCAAGCTGGCTGCGTGCTAGCTGAGGTGCAGAGGCACTAAAAAATACTTACTATGCCAGCGTAACTGTGTGCTCACTGAGGTGCAGAGGCACTAAAAAACACTCGCTTCGCCAGCGGGGCTGCGTGCTCACTGTGGTGTGGAGACACTAAAAAACACTCATTTTGCTATTGTGACTGTGTGCTCGCTGAAGTGTGGAGACACTAAAAAATACTCACTATGCCAGCGTGGCTGGATGCTCACTGAGGTTCGGAGGTACTAAAAAACACTCGCTTCAATCGCTTCGCTAGCGTGGCTATGTGCTTGCTGAGGTGTGGAACACTAAAAAACACTCACTGTGCCAGCACTGCTACGTGCTCGCTGAGGTGCAGAGACACTCTTAAATACTCAACGCTAGCGTGACTCTGTGATTGCTGAAGCATAAAGAATTGACGAATTAATCATTTGCCCAAGGCAACAAAACATTGAATCTCGTAGCTCCCATGCGAACTCAATTAAGTTGCAGCTTCCATGTGCACTTATCAATTTGGCCACGAAGCTGGCCTGAGCATGGGATCGCTCTAATTCGCAGCTCATTTGTGACTAAATGTGTGCGCCTCTCACGTAATTTCTCAAAAAGCTCCATGGCTTGAATGAAGGAACAGAAAGGATTGTGTCTTCCTTATATAGAGCCGGCGATGCTTCCATCGAAGAATCTGGAACCATTCCCCCAACCATCATCATTAGTGACCTCGGGAAAGACTAAGTTGACTCAGCAATAGCCACTGGAAATGTGTCACCGAAGACGTGGCCTAGTGCAGATGGAACAACAATCTCGAGAAAAGGCTGATGATTTGAGAGCTGAAGAATCTCAACTCCCAGCCTGCGGAGCGAGCTGCAAGTTTGGGTGCTTATGTTATATGTGAAAATTGGCTAAGGTCAAGAGCACTCGCAAGAAGATTGAGACAAGTGGGAGGATTAGCTTGAGCAGTGCCCAGGGTCGTTTCATCACGTCATGAAGTGACTTCATGGACCCCGACTCATGCCCAAAGGCGCGGGTTCAAACCCACTATTCCCAAGGTCGGGCAAGCAACCTGACGAAGTATAGCCTACAATCAAGGGCTTGCCAGATAGAAGGGTTAAATCATGTCTTACCCCAATGGAAAAATGGGGCCCCACCTATAGGAGATAGCCTATAGTAGCCGAAAGCAGAAATCTAGTCTACATCTTCTAGCTTGTACAATAAATACTGATATAACAAATTTACTACATATGTAATTACTATTGTAGCCCCCTCACCTCTATAAATATGAGGGAGGAGCCCAATTGTGGGAAGGGAGATCCCTCTAGGCTGAAACTCTGCCAAAATAGAGATCAAATTTTGTAATATTATCTCAATAGCACACTATTGTGGACGTAGGGTCCAACATTACCTGGATTTAGCTGAACCATGTTAAATCTTGCGCTTCCTTCTCCGCTCTTCCCCTCTCCTTCTCTGTTTATTTCGTTGATTTTGCTTCACTTGAATTGATTATAGATCAGGGATCCTGAAGAATCCCCTGTTGGCTGGAGTTTGGGTTATCACCAAAATCCGATGTTAATAGTAGGTTTACATTAGAAGGTTCAAAGTACATCGAAGTACAATGCCTATAGCTATCGCTTCCAGGGAGAGAAGACTAGCCTCCATAAGTCGAATCTCATTTAATAAGAAAATCAGGGGGCTCGCTGAATCTCCAATTTTCTTCTTCCAAGTAGCCTCCTCAGCCAAAAGCTCCTCCTCAGCCTCACCCCTAGGACTGAGAATTCGAAAAACACTAGAGAGTGTAGCTAGGAGGGATGTGTCTCATGGTGAAACCATGAGGAAGTAATCTAAGGTCAGCATAAGACTCCCTTGCAGTTAGCAAAAAGAGCTATCCATGGGAGTCACATGCAGTAGGCTATTCCCACCGCTTGATCTCTTGCAGTAGGCTATGTATGCCTCAAAGTGCTTTGATGGAAGCCAAACCACCAAAAACATGGGGGGCTTAGTTAAGGCACCCATCGAGCTCTTCTATGGAGAAAGAAGGAGGCCATTATGCTTTAAATGGACCAACCCAGTCTCTTGAAAAATCCAGTGGATATCTGACTACTCTTGATCAGATGGTTTAGGAAGAAATGGAACTACCATGCCAACGGCTGGGAACCATACACATGAAAAAGCATGGCCAAAGGCAGATGAAGTGAAAGATTTGAGTCCAAAATGACAACTCGACAGAGACTACAGGGAAAAATTTTGACTACGTAGTGAAATTTCAACCCTAGTCTGTGAAGCAAACTGAGAGTTGGTGAGCTTATGTTATGGGCAAAATCTAGCATCATGAAATAGGTCGAAGAAGGCCCCACGACAGATTAAGTCTAAGGGAAAAGAGTCCAACTCGCTAGGCTCCTATCTGCACGAGTAATGGAACAAGGCAGAGTCCCAGCTCGCTAAGTAGCAAGATCTAGCTCGCATCTCGCTATATGTGACCTCGTATTGCCAAAGGTGAACTCACAGAGTTCGTCCTCGCTGATCGAAGGCAACAACGACCCTGAGTTAGATGTAGCCCACGAAATTAGGCATTTCATCCAGACAAAAGTTTAGCGACGTGGAGTGCCAAACAAGCTTACGTCAGCTCACAACTTTTGCAAACAAGAGGGGCCCACTTGCAGAAAGTAATATGCAAGAGGCAGACTGCAGAAGTTCATATTGTCTTGTATATTTAATGCTTGATGTAATATATTTACAACATATAAAATTACATTTATAACTTTCCAGTCTCTATAAATAGGAGGGAAGGAGACCACTATAAGGAACACTAGGTGGAAATACTGAAACTCTATAAAAATCTCTCCAAAAGCAATAACATTATTGTGGACGTAGAGTTTGGTACTGTCCGGATTTGGCTGAATCACATTAAAACTTTGTGTTCTTAGTTCCTCTTCTTCTCCCTTCCCCTTTTTTTCATCTGTTTACCATATTCGTAACCAGATTGTAGTTTGAGTCGCAGAAGAACCTCTTCAATTGGCTGGATTCTGGCAAAACCAAAATCCATCATCAATAGAAAATAAATAAATTACTTATTTAATTTAAATTATCCTTTCATGATTAGATAACCTAACAACAATAATTTTGAAAAATAAATAAACATTTAATAAGTTATTGTTTTCTTTTTTTTTTATTTATTAACTTATTAACTATTACAAAAATAGTTATTTACAATTATTTTGAATGCTTAGATTTTTACATTTAATGAATGTCTTATTTTATGATAATAAAAAAAATTTGGGCATTAGTCATATTAAAAATTAATTTATATTTGTTTAAGTGTTTTAATCTTTTAACTACTTTGAAAATAAATTATTTATCATATTTTTTTAAATGTATTAATTTATTATTTATTTGAAATATTAAGTAATTATCTCAATTTATTTTATGATTAAAAATCTAAATCATTAGTTTTCTTAAATGTTGTTGAAACTCATTTAATTAGATTGTAAAATTTATAATAGTATATTTAAAGTTCTATTTTATTACATAAGATATACTTAAGTTATTTCAACCGTATATTCTTTTTTTTTTTCTCATTTTCTTCCTTCTTTCCCAGGTAATTAGACCCTTCTTTCCAATTCAACTTTTTCATTTTTTATTTAATTATATTTTTGATTCCTTTAATATTTACTTTATTCGTATTTGGTGTTCTTTTTTCCTAGTTAACTTTTCCATTTCTAATTTTAACAAAATTAAAGGTTTGGATCAAAATTGTCCTAATTTTGATTTATGTGAACCAAAATAGAATTTCATTTTTTGAGGGAACCAAATGTGTATATTAGAGGGGCAAAAAATGTAATTAAGCCAAATAATAAATACCTTTTATGTTAAATCCTTGACAAAATATTAAGTAATTGTAGTATATTTAGTTTAAAAATATGACATTTAAAAATTGATATGAGAAAGATATTGATAAAACTCATATAATTAACTATTATTTCTATTTTAAAAATATTTTTATAAAAATGAAATAATTATTTAATTAATTTAACTAATATTTTTTTATTAAATCATTAAATTATTTTAGAATAACTTTATAAAACTCATATAATTAATTTTTATTTCTATTTTAAAAATATTTTTATAAAAATGAAATAAATAAATAATTAATTAATTTAATATTTTCTATATTAAATCATTAAATTATTTTAGAATAACTTTATTAAAACTATGAAATATAACGTCTTATACTTATATTACATAGTTATATTTTATAAATATATATTTAATATGGTGGTTTAAAAAGTTCACACAAAATTATAATTATTTACATAATTTTTATTTTAAAATATAGCATTTAAACTTTGATATTAAGAAGATAATGATAAAATTTAAATAACAAAATTGATTTCAATTTTACAATATTTCTATTAAAAGATTAAAATATGTAATTAAATTAAATTAGAGAAAATACACTTATTTGATGTAAAATATACTTTTAGGAGAAATCTTATGTAATTTTTATCTTTCAAAGACTAAACTATTAAAAGCCAAAAATATGTAATTAAATTAAATTGGAGAAAATACACTTTTTGATGAAAAATATACTTTTAAGATAAATTTGATGTATTTTTTATTTTTTAAAGACTAAAATAGAAATGCATAAGCAAAGTAAACTGCCACATCAAATTTTAAAACGGAGAAGCTATCAGGAAGATTGATTTAATGTAAAAATTAAAAAAAAAAGATATTTATTTAATGTAAAACATAATTTTAAAATAATTTAATGTAACCTTTATTTTTTTAGGATGAAAATGGTCCTCTTAATTTAATTAGTCACAGCCAGCAATACAAACCTAAAAGCACTTAAAGACAAACAACAATAAATGAAAGAAAAGCATAATTTGTGTAACAAATTGAGAATAGGTTGTTAAATGAAAGACGCACTCTTCCCTCGTCCATTTAACAACCTATTCTCAATTTTTTACACAAATGCGTCTTTGATTAACAGGGATAGCACAGCGAGAATACAGACAGAGAGGAAGGTGCCGTTGTCAATTTTGGACGGCAGTCTAAGGGGGAGGAGGGTTTTTTTTGCCATGAGCTTCGGTATAAGGGAATAAACTGTATTTTATTTATTTTTTTAATGGAACGTGTGGCAGGTATTAACGTACACACGGACTTTCTTAGATTCAAATCCAAGTGAAAGAGACAAAAGTTTCAAAAATTTGAGAGTAATCCTGAATTCACTTTTTTTTTTTTTAATGTTGTTATTTGTTCACTTATTATTATTGGATTTTTATATAAAAAAGAAGTGTCAGGTTCCACATAAAAATTCAATTGTGATAAATGGACAAGTGAAGGTGACATATCTCAAATAGTCTATAGTATTTAGGCGAACAACCTAAACTCAATCGATCAGGGCTAGATGAGAAATTAGTTTCGACACAATTTATCCCAAGCCCATCGACCAAACACATCTGGTCGATTAACTTAGGCACGAAACTTGATCAATTGAGATTTTTGTGAACCAGCTGCCTAACCGATAAATAACAAAATGAGTGATCAAGCCTATATGAACAATGCGACAATAACAACTACTTCACGAGATTCCCACTAGCACTACTGATGTGTTGAAGACACGGGGTAGCACTCCATTCATCCAAGAGCATGCTAATTAGCACGTTTGACATCTATATTATTGACGGTGGAATTTAGTTTTGAGACAAACTCCAGTCAACAGTGAATGGTTCTGAGACCCGAACTATTTCCTACGTGAAAGAGGGAAGAGAAGAGGATGACGGAGAGGAAGGGGGAGTATAGGGAATGGAAGGCAGTGTTTTTAACGTGGTTCGGCTAAATCTAAGCAGTACTAGACCCTACATCCACGACGGAGTTTTTATTGATTTTGAGAGAAAGTTTTACAGAGTTTTTTCTTATTGTTCTCCATCCTCCCCCTCTTCTAACAATGATTTCCTATTTATAGAGGAGGAAGGGGTTACATGCAATGATTACAAGCTACAGTTCTATTACATCAAGAAATAAATGTAAAAGATAGAAGAACTCCTGCAATCCGACTGCTACAGGCTGCTTTCTGCGGAGTGGGCCCCTTTGGTCAGCTGGAATGCAGGCTTGACACAAGCTTGTCTAGGACTACTTCTCACGGAGCACTCGGCCTTAAGGGAATGCTTGACCTTCACGAGTCGAGGTCCCTGGTGGGAGGTCATTGCTGCCCTACGAGCAGTGAGGACGAGCTCGAGGTCGGGGGGCGAGCTTGATCTTCGTGCGAGCCGAGACTTGGCAAGCTGGGACTCAGCGAGCTGGGGCGATTTGTCGAACTCGTGAGCTGGGACCTGTGCACTTGTTCTTAGTGAGCTAAACGTCCTTCAGACTTAGTTTCTACTGAGCTTCCACCCTGCCTAGGCGAAACCAATTTTCACCTATAACATAAGCCCTCCAACTATCAGTTCGCTTTGCGGATTGGGAGTTGCAACTTTTGCTGTTTCAGTGAAAGTACTTTGTTCTGTCGAGTTGTCATTTCAGGCTTTCAGTCTTTCATTTCATCTGATCTTGGCCATACTTCTTTTTCTGACCTTGTCTTCTAGCTGTTAGCGTGGCAATATGATTTCCTTAGGACCGTTCAATTAGACACGGTCTTTTGTCTGCTGGGTCGTTTATTGAACTTGAATCAGCTTATAAATCTTGAGAAGCTCTTCTTGATTCTTTGTGATTAGATGGAGGTATCAGCTAAGCCCCTGAATATCTTTGCTAGTTCAGCTTCTAGTGAAGTACTGAGGCATGGATGGCCTTCTGCATGGGGCTTTGAGGCCTGGATAGCCTTCTGCACATGGCCCCCATGCATAGCTCTCTATGCTAGTCATGGGGAAGATCTTGTATAGATCTTGGATTATTTCTTCATGACTTCACCGTGATCTTAGGCCCTGCTAGCCAGACTTCTATCGTCTTTTGAATTGCATGGGGTCTGGTCCAGGAGGAACCACTGGCTTTGGAGGGATACCAACGGGAGCAGTCGGGCTCGTTGGTCTTTCTGCTAGTGGCAGCTGGTTTTCTGTTTTCATTTTCAGCCTTAGGCTCTTTTAGCTTTTGCCTCTGCGATTCCCTCCTCTAATGTAACTTTACCTCATTGAATGAGGCCTTTTTTTTTTAATGTATGAGCTTTTCTATATAGCTCCTGAATGTTGTATCGAATTCCTTGTATATTATTGGATGTATATTTTGTGGATCAATGAAATGCTTTTTCTGACCAATCAGCCATATATGTAGTTTGTAGTTGATCTTGTTGTTTGATTGCCTCGTTTTGTAACGAGCAATAGTCAGGACGCATGCGATCTGCACTTGGTTGGAGGTCGCATGTGAGCTGCAAGTATATAACTACATGATAGCTGTAGGAGTTTAGTTGTATGAGAGCTGCAACGAATTCTTTTTGGGCATCACTGCACCTTGGTGAGCTCATAGCTCTTTGCTGGATTTTTGAGCATTTGATAGTAGCTTTGTCTATTTCATATATGTTGATGGGGTAGGCTTCATGCTGTCTCACCCTCGAATGTTTTTCTTATTGTGAGGTAGGCTTCATGCGATCTCACCCTCGAATGTTTTTCGATCGTAAGGTAGGCTTTGCACCGTCTCACCCTCGGATATTTTTTGATCATGAGGTAGGCATTGCGCCATCTCACCCTTGGATGCTTTTCTTATCACGAGGTAGGCATTGTGCCATCTCACCCTTGAATGTTTTTTCTTATCGCGAGGTAGGTTTCTCGCTGTCTCACCCTCGGATGTTTTTCAATCGTGAGGTAGGCTTTGTACCGTCTCACCCTTAAATGTTTTTTCTTATCACGAGATAAGCTTTGCACCGTCTCACCCTCAGATGTATTGGTAGCGAGATGATAGCTCGTCGCTATTTTTACAGCACTTTTGTGTTTCAGCCAATCAGCCAAGAATGAAATCAGATCAACAAAGAATAGATTTCTTTCACACAATGTTTCGCTGGGGATCATTAATCAGCAAAAGTTCATAATTCTATCATTAATCTTAGAATATTACAGGGTTAGAATATGGTTCTATTGAAAGGCTCTAGGTCTCGATTGGCGACTTGCTGAGCTTGCTGAGCTCACTGCTCTGATGGCCTTACCACATAATCTTGTAAACGACCTCTTCTGATGTGGTCTTCTATAGCATCCTTTAGCTCCCAACATTCTGTGGTGGTGTGCCCGACCTTGTTGTGGTAAGCATAGAATCTACTAGAGTCTCTAAACTTGTTGGGGGCTCTCATTGGCCTGGGCTTCCCAAAATCTTCTTTATACCTTTCCGTAGCAAAAATCCTATCCTATGTGTCTGACAGGATATTGTAGCTTTCTCAGCGACCTTTAGACGGAGGTCATTGAGGCTTTGCCTTCTTTGTGAGCTGGTCGTGATTGCAACTCTTGTCACCCCTCTTCTTGCCCACGGTGGGACTGCTCATCCCGAAGGTTTCCTCCCATCTTATTTGTTTGGTAGCTCACTTGTAGAACTTAGTGAGGTCTCGAGTCGGGGACTTGTAGAGGCTTTTGTATAGCTTTCCATCTTATGGAGTCCTATCGAGATTGCTATTAGGATGCTCTCCTTCGAAGGGTTTTCTGTGGAGTTGGCTTCATGCTTAAACCTGGTTATGTAATCCTTCAGCGATTCACCCCTACACTGAAAGACCATCGCGAGGTGGCTGGGAGGTGCGAGCTGCTTCTTCAATGCTTGATATTGGTCGACAAATTTCCTTTGGTATTCTTCCCAGCTGTTGATGTTGCGAGCCGGGAGGCTTTTGAACCATGCCCGAGGGATACCTCCCAAGGTGGCTGGAAAGACGCAGTACTTGACCAAGGGGTCAGCTATTTGTAGATCCATTTGGACATTGAATGTGTCTAAATGGTCACTCGAGTCAGTGTTTCCATCTTACATTGGGATCACAGGTACTTTGAATTTCTACGAAAGGGGCTACATTTCGATCTCCACAGAGAACGATGAGCTTTCCTTGTAGCGAGGTTAATCATTTTGAGATTGGGGGTGCTCCTCTATTTCAGCCTTTGGAGGATTTGCTTCATTATTGGATTCAGGGTTTTAGGCTAGGGGCCAGAGCTCTCATCTTGCTGCAAGCCCCCAAATCGCTAGTTGTGGTGGTCTTCATGAACCTCTTTTCGAGTTTCTTCACACAACTACTAGAGCTGCACTACGATTTCTTCTTACCTTTGTGAATCCCAAGCTTGTGCTTGTGCCAGTGCTTTAACAGTTTCAACTAACTTTCTTACCATGTCTTTAAGAGGTAGCTGAGGGGTTGCTGATTGAACAGCCCTAGTGGCCTTTCCTTTAATCATTGGAGCCAGATAGAAGAATGATTCAGAAATAGATGGATCGCCACAGATGGTGCCAAAATGTTGACGGTGGAATTTGGTTTTGAGACAAACTCCAATCAATGGTGAATGGTTCTGAGACATGAAAGAGGGAAGAGAAGAGGATGATGGAAAGGAAGGGGGAGTATAGGGAATGGAAGGTAGTGTTTTTAATGTGGTTTGGTGGTTTGGCTAAATCCAGGTGGCATCAGACCCTACGTCTACAATGAAGCTTTTATTGATTTTGAGAGAAAGTTTTACAGAGTTTTTTCTTGTTATTCTCCAGCCTCCCCCTCTTCTAACAATGATTTCCTATTTATAGAGGAGGAAGGGGTTACATGCAATGATTACAAGCTACAGTTATGTTACATCAAGAAATAAATGTAAAAGATAGAAGAACCCTTGCAATCTGACTGCTGTATGCTTCTTTCTACGGAGTGGGCCCCTTTGGTTGATTGGAATGCAGGTTTGATGCAAGCCTATCTAGGACTACTTCTCACAGAGCTCTCAGCCTTGAGGGAATGCTTGACCTTCATGAGCTGAGGTCCCTGGTTGGAGGTCATTATTGCTTTACTAGCAGTGAGGATGAGCTCGAGGTCAAGGGTGAGCTTGATCTTCATGCGAGCTAAGGTGATTTGCCGAATCATGAGCCGGGACCTCGCACACTTGTCCTTAGCGAGCTGAACATCCTTTAGACTTAGTTTTTGCTGAGCTTCCAACTTGCCTGGGCAAGACCAATGTTCACCTATAACATATATATATATATATATCAGTAGGTATCCCTCTTTCAAATCATCTTGATTATGGTATTGAAACTTTGTTGAAATACTGACTTGATCGTTGGGGCATGCTTGGTAGACCATTTCCATCATGTGTGGTTGATTTTGTTGTGTTTACAGGTTTCTCCTTAGCTCCACCTCGCTTCGTCGATCAACCTCCCTAGTTGAAGAGTTTCATTTAACGGTGTCTGTGGCTTTTTTAGCTACCATTATGTCTTGTTGCTCTCATTCATAGTCTTTCCATGCTCTATCTCTGGACGGGTGCCATTGCCATAACAGAGCTAGTGACAATCACCATAGAGATTGGATCGCAGAGGAGGCTCATTAGATCACTCTTGAGCTTGAGTGTGATGCGTTGGTAGAGTAGGTTCACTAGTTGTATGAGTAGTTGCATGCCCTCCATCATGCCTCGAGTGCTATCCATTCTGCCTCCTCTACCCTCTAGCCCTTCAAGCCTTTTTCTCAGGGAGACCAACCTAGTCACCCTATCTTTTCCATCAGTAACCTTGACCCTTATTGTCTTGAAGCCCCAACAGCTTCAACTACCTCTAACACCTCTTTTGCAGGTGCAACCTTTTGTTCCCGTGGTTTCTCTGCCAAATGCCACTATGACCCATCCGTCCACCATCCCTCACCTCTACCTCCCATAAACCTCTCACGTCTAAACCTTAGTTGGGCCACTTGTGCCCCAATGTCTTAGTTGTTCCACTGTGTATGGCTAATGTCTGCTACCATATCCTATCCACGATCCTTATTATTTGTTGAACCTAGCCATGGACCTCACTAAAACCTCTAGGTAGTTGCCCTCTTGCTAGGAGGAGAACCACCCATTCGATTGTGATGGCCACTGTGCTGCTTGCCCACTTCAAACTACTAACTCATATAGACCCATATGATAGGTTCAACTGACCTGTAAGAACACTTAGAGGTGTTTCGGGTGTTGGTGTTACCTTTAGGTGCTCTAGACATAATCTGTGTCAAGCCTTCTCTACCACCCTAAAAAAAGCTGGCTTGCAATGGTTTACCCCTTACCTCAGCAGTTGATTGACAATTTCCATTAGCTTGTTGAGGTGTTTTCTACACACTTTACCACTAGTAGAGCCCATAGGAAAACTTTGGCTGGTTTGGTTAGTTTTTAGCAAGGGTGGTGTGGCCCTTAAGGAATACTTGGCTCGCTTTAACATTTTGCCACTAGTAATCCGAGACCTCAACAGAGGAGTCGTTGTTCATCCAATTAGCTTGGGCCTTCATTAAGGATGCTTTTCCCTCTCCTTGGCCAACTATCCTATTATCTCTCTTTTAGAGCTCTTGGCTAGATTTGAAAAGTATATTAATGTGGAAGAAGTCAAAATCACTAGGTGATAGATAGAGCCTTCATATATAATGCACCTCCTAGAGAAAGACCTTCTGAAAGGGAGAGAGGGCCCCCTTGGGGATGGTTTAATAAATGCAAATTCTTGGATGCACTGATAAGTAGTATAGTGTAAGATGTCTGAGTGGCTGAATTGATGAAGTTCTTTCAACAAAAGCGATAGAAATTCCTCCTAGTAGACAAGTCCAAGTTTTGTAAGTTCCACCAAGATTATGAATATAACACAGATGAGTGTGTCACTTTGAAAGATGAGATTGAAATGCTTATAAGGTGAGAACACTATTGAAATATAATAAGTTTCATATGGGTGAGGGGAAGTAAGAACTCAAAGAAAGGGATCATTGTCCCCGACCCAGTCGATCGAAGGGTAAGCAGAAGGAAGCGGCCTCTCCTGATGTTAGGGATGATTGAAACAATTGGCAGAGGATTCGTTAGGGGAAGGGTTTCTGGAAATGTAAGAAAGAGGCACTTTAGAGCAGTAATGGCAGTCGAATGGAAGAGGAGGAAGGAGTAGTATGAACCAATTTATTTCACAAAGTAGGACTTTTGGAAACATTGACAGGGACCATGATGACCCAATGGTTATTTTGGCCCTGTTGCACAACATCATAGTTAAGAGGATCTTCGTTGACCAGGGAAGTTCTACTAACATTTTATATTTTCATAATGCTAATGCCTTGAATATTTCTCATAGCATGTATAAGCCTTACACAAGAGTTTTGATTGGCTTCACAAGAAGGCATGTGTAGGTTGAAAGAATGATGACTTTAAGGTTGACTTTCGGAACTCGACCATTGATAAAAAGTATAATAGCGCATACAATGCCATTCTGGGTTGACCATATTTGATCCAATTAGGAGCCATTGTCTTCATTCTCCACTTGTTAATGAAGTTCCTAATAGAAGGAGAAATTGGGGAGGTACAGGCTGATTAGCAGGTTGCTTGAAAGTGTTATATGGCAAGTTTGGCCAAAACCCAAGGAAACACAAATAGGGCACGATCAGCACTTGTGGATTAGAAATATGGTGAATGTTAGATGGTAGATTCAACACTTCTTAATGTTCAACATGATGATCCTCATCGGCCAAAGTGAGGATCAGATATAGAAGAAGTGCAGATTTTTAGGGATCACGAAGGACTAGGGGCGATAGATCGAGATCGGCTAATCAAGCTTCTGTAAAATTATATTAAGGTGTTCACTTGGATGCCCCCAGACATGCTAAGAATTGACCCAAAAATGGCTTATCATAAGTTGTTGATTGACCTAAATATAAAGCTAGTGCAGCAAAAGAAGAGGAATCATGACCCTAAGCGACAGAAGGTAATAAGAGAGGAAGTGGACAAGCTACTGAGTACGAGGTTTATTAGGGAAATCTTGCATACCACCTGGTTGGTGAATGTGGTCCTTGTGATAAAAGTTATTGGGGGGAGGGGGTGGAGGATGTGTGTTGATTTCATTGATCTTAACAAAGCATGTCCCAGAGATTCCTACCCACTTTCAAATTTCAACCAGCTGGTCGACGATGCGACAGGCTTTGAGATCCTCAACTTTGGAGACCTATTTTTAGGATACAGTGAGCTAAAAATGCATCTTGATAACAATAGCAAGATAACTTTCATAACTAATCAAAGGATCTTCTACTATAAGGTCATGCCATTTGGCTTGAAAAATATGGGGGTGACTTATCAGAGAATGATGAATAAGGTTTTCATGGAGCGGATAAGCAAAAACATGGAGGTATATGTAGATGACATGATAATTAAGTCAAAAAATTCAAAATAGCACTGGCAGGATCTAGAAGAAATGTCTAAAACTTTCCTGAAGTTTTGAATGAGGTTAAATTTGAAAAAATGTGTGTTTGGAGTAAAGGCCAAGAAGTTTTTAGGTTTTATGATCATTAAATAGGGTATAGAAGCTAATCCATCCAAATGCCATGCTATAATTGATATGAAGAGCCCAGCAAATATAAAAGAGGCACAGATGCTCAAAGGAAAAGTTTCAGCCCTCACTCTCTTTATGTCTAGGTTAGCCAATAAACATGTCTTTTTCTTTAAGTTGCTTAAAAATGTTAAAAATTTTGAATGGACTAATGGCTGCGGGTAAGTATCTGGTCATACCACTCATACTTACTTGACTGGAGCGAGAGGAGACATTGTATATATGCTTAGCAGTTAATATGAAAATGATAAGTTTGGTGCTCATTTGAGAGGCTAAGGGGGAAAAAAAAGCCTATGTACTTCACAAGTTATATGTTGCATGGCATTTCAGTAAGGTACCAGAAGATAGAGAAGTTAGCCTTTGCCTTGCTGATGGTGTCCAGGAAGTTAAAGCATTATTTTCAGAGTCATCAAATCGTCATTTGATCGGATGCTCCAATTTGGCAAGTCTTGCAAAAACTTGACTTGGCAGGATGGTTGGTAGCTTGGTTAGTGGAGTTGTCAGAATATGGACTTAGTTATGAAGCAAGGAAGGTAGTAAACACTCAAGCACTGGCAAACTTTGTGGTCAAATTAGCAAAAGCAAAAGAGCTTGATTTAGAAGGCCCGACATGGATGCTGTACATGGATGGTTGATTGAACAATAAAGGCAGTAGGGTAAAGGTGATTCTAGAAGAACCTGTAGATTTTGTCTTGGATTACTCATTGAAGTTTGACTTTAAAGTAACACACAATTAGGCAGAGTATAAGGCACTGATAGCTGGTTTAAAATTGGTAGAAAAAGTAGGTGCACGATCTCTAAAAGTTATGAGTGATTATTAGATAGTGATTTCCTAAGTCAAAGGAGACTATGAAGTGAAAGAGCCAATGCTAGTGAGCTATGCTAACATAGCTAAAAACTTGCTTAATGAGTTCAATTTTAAGCTAACAAGAATTTTGAGAGAAGAAAATAAGCCTGTGGATGCATCAATCAAATTGACTAGTGCTAAGGCACTAACTAACAATAGAATGATCATTCAAGAGACGTTGCAAGCCCCTTATGTGCATGGAGTAGGAGGAGTCGTGGTTACCTTCTATCATGGCATTCTTAGAAAAGGGACAGTTACCAAAAGGTAGAAAACAGGCTAAGAAAATTGAAATAAAGGCTACACATTTTTTCATGGAAGGAGGGTAGTTGTACAAGAATAGTTTTTCCCTCCCATCATTGCGATGCCTTTGATCGAGTAAAGCCAACTATGTTTTGAGGGAAATCCATGAAGGTATATGCGGATCCCATATGGCAGGATCAATAATTGCACTAAACGTCATTTGATCAAGCTACTTTTAACCAAAGATGAAGCAAAAAGCCTTGGAGCTTGTCCAAAGCTGCGAGAAATGCTAGAAGTTATAAGGGTTTAAAGGCAACCAATGGTTGAGCATATGTCTATCTTCACTCCTTAGCCATTTGACCAATGGTATGTCGATCTACTAGGACCTTTCTCACTAGCTCTTGGTCAGTTAAAGTTTGTGGTGGTGGCAGTTGATCACTTTACCAAATGGGTAAAGGTAGAACCTCTACCAACCATAACCTTAAATATCATCCAAAAGTTCATTTGGAAAAACATCATTTGCAGGTAGAGTTCCTAAAAACATAAGCTTTGATGTAAGAAGCTTTCAAATGATTCCTTTTCTAACTTTCTTGTGATGAATATATTTGACAATGGAAAATTGTTCATCGATGACAATTTTCAAAACTTTTGCCTAAGGAATATCCATTTTTGTACATATATTATGAAATTCTAAGTCTCATATGTTTTAATATAAAGGTTAGGGATTAAGCAAAGATTCACTTCCATAGAGCACCCCTAGTCAAATGGGCAAGCTGGGTTGGCAAATAGGATCTTGGAGGGCTTGCACAAAATATTGGATAAGGTAAAAGGAAGATGGGTTGAAGAGTTGTCAAGTATCTTGTGGTCTTACATGTTCACATATAGGAGTGAGGCCATGCTTCCAGTAGAGCTTATGTAATGCTCCTAATGAAAAGAGCAATATGAGTAGCAAAAGAATGAAGAAAGAAGAAAAGAAGAGCTAGACATGTTAATGGAGATAAAGGAAACAATTCAACTTTGAAATGAGTCTTATAAGGTAAAGATCACTAGAGTTGCAAACAGAAGAGTGAGAAGTAAAGCATTTGCAAAGGATGACTTAGTCCTACGAAGAGCAGATGGACCGCGAAAGGTGTAGACTAAGAGAAGGTTAGGAGCTGTATAGGAGGGGCTATTTAGAGTGCAAGAAAGTCTCTTCAATGGTGTTTATCGACTGGAGACTATTCAAGGGAAGCCCTTCCCCTGAACATGGAATGCAACACACCTAAAGTGATATCATGTATATGTCTAATTGCGACAGTGATAAATCATGTGTCCATAGCAATGAAATGAAAGTGAAAGTTTACATCATATATGTCTTAAAGTTAAGTAGATCCTTTGGCACAATTAAAAAAATCTTAGTAGTCCTCTTTGTATAAACAAAGCCCAAGTAAATCCTTCAACACAATTAAGAAACCTAAGCAGTTCCCTTGGTATAAATCAAAGCTCGAGCAAATTCCTTGGCATAATTAAAAAACTAGAGCAGTTCCCTAGGTATAAGCAAGCTCGAGCAGATCCCTCGACATAATTAAAAAACCTAAGTAGTTTTCTCGATATAAAACAAAGTTCGAACAGATCCTTTGGTGTAATGAAAAAACCTGAGCAGTTTTTTTGGTATAAATCAATGCCAAAGACAATGATAAAAACTAAATAGATATCTCTATTAGAAACCTCAAAGCATGATAATCAAACATGCACAAGAATACATTCAAAATCATGTATTCCATTAAAAGATGATTAGCTTAGCCTGTACACATGCAAGAGAAAAGTGCAATTATAATAAAGACCTAAGGGTAGTCTAACTGTTCTTCCACTCCTCTAGAATATGTTCCTAGGGCTTGTCCTCATCAAACTTAGAAAGGCTACACATGAACTCCTAATATTCATCATCTATGTCATCAGAGCAGCTCCCTTTACCCTTGGAAGAACCCTCAGCAAGTGTTTTTTTTGCCTTTATGAAGGCAACATCTTAGGATATCCAAAAGGAGGAATAATCACCTTTGGCACTGGCTCGATACGAGTGGTCAATAGGTCAGTAAGCTTCTTTTTGACCTGAGTTCGAGGTGCAAGCTTCCATCAACCCTCTAGAGTTCATTTTTGAGAGACAAACTGTGTCAACCAATGATCTAAAAGCAAAGCAAAAGGCAACATAAATAGTCAAAAGATAAAATCAAAACATTGGCTTTTTCTATATGGTTTGGGCAGAGCAGAGATGTGAGAAGTATGGCCACTAGAAGAGAACCTCCAGTTCCAACACATTTTGATGAGATGAAAGGCTAAAGCACACAAAGCAAAAAGCAGTGTCAAGATTTGCTAGCAACAAGTAGAAGAGAAAGCAGGAAGCTAGGAGATAACACCAGAGAAATGGAAGGCAAAAGATAGTAGCTAGATCACACAACCATGAAATATATATGTGGTCACCAAGAGAACTAGCTTGGCTTTTATATAGGGTTGAAGGATAATCCAACGATTAGGAAGAATCTAGATGAATATTGGAGATGGTAATCCTCCCAAGTTCCAAGACTCCTTCAAAAAGGAAAGTCCCTGGGGAATCTCGAGAGCCCTCAAAAAAGAAAAATCCTTGAGCAACCTCTAATTCCTTGGGAAGGAAAGTCTCTAAGCAAGCCAGTCATCATACCAACTGCCATTAAAAGTTGGCACTGTGGCTAGGATAGTGGTAGTCGAGTAGATAAGCTAGGCTGCAAAAGACTTTGAAGGCATAAGGGCCATGGTCCTATATGAACTCTTCTATGTGATCTTTATCCACAGCACCATAATCGGTGTCTTCGTACTATAGGCTATCTATGGCATCAAATGACAAGTCACTCCTTTTAGGGGCCCTGATCAATTGGAACTCCTCCCAGGTGCCCACCTAGATTTTTCTTATGGAAGGAGTGAGGGCTTCAGAAGAGCTACCCTCTTTGCCTTTGCTTGACTTTTTAGAGGATGCCTTTTGCTTCCTCATTGATAGTGTCTTGATACATCTAAAGGCAACAACAGGATGATTAGAGGTGGAGGAGCTATGGCAACATTAACAGGTGGCGCTAGTTCAAATTGAAAGGTCTGGGGCACTATGGGTTTTCCTTTCTAAGGCTTGAGGGCAAATATTAACCATACACTTAAAATCCATCTTTGTTATTATGTTGCTATTTATCCAGTAATATGAAAATAACAAAAATAGAGATTATTGAGACAGAGCCAAGAAGCAAAGTTAAAGTATATATAAAAAAAACAACAAAGTATAGATGGAGTGTCAAATGGTCCTAGCGCTAGCAATCAAACAACAAGATCTTGGTCTTCATTCAAGAGATCTTCAAATGAGTGCCTTTGAGGTGGCTTGGTAGGCTTAGTCTATTTTGTTGGGTAAAGTGGTTCTCTGTCTTGAAGGAAAAATAGGTGAAACCCCTTTACCATTTGAACCTTGAAGAAAGAATACTTCCAGGTGTGAACACTAGTAAGCATATTTTCCATAAAGACTTGGTTGGGGTGTTGAAGGAAGTGTACCTAACCTCTAGCTTTCTGTTGGGAATATGTAAAGAAAAAAGAGGAACGACTCTAGTGGGGGTAAGCTGAAGTCGAAGACTTAAAACTTCAAAGCATAGGAGGAAAGCCTAAGGGTTCCAAGTCAATTGTACGGGGTAGACATTTATGGTTTGCAAAACACTTTTTTAAAGTGCAAAAAAGGGGGTAGATGGTCGACTACTTTCCCATAAAACATCAAGAAAGATGAAATATCAAGCTCCTATATCACTTCAGGGTCCCACCATTCGGTAGGAGTAGCTATTCATTTAACATTAGAATGAATGTCCCATAAGCTATCTAGCATAGCATCAATCAAATGGACTTATTTATTCTTATGCATGTCACATGATTGGTCGACCATGATTATTCAAAGAGGATGAGCAAAATGGTAGATGATGCTTTCAAGTGAATATTCCCTAAGGTTGGACAAGGAGTTAGAATTTGATGATAGGTCAATGGGGTTGCTTGATCTACCAGACATGAAGGGGAAGAGCACAATGACGAAGACCACCTTCAAAGAAAACAAAGTATGATTAGAATGAAATGAAGAAAAAAGAAAAGACGGTTAAAGAAAGGCAATCGAGTAATAGTTGGGGGTCTCAATAAAAAGAAAAAAGAAGAGTCTAGATGAAGAGAGAATTTCATTTAGGGCTAAGCACCGACCTCTCTGGTGTGGCCCAAAAGAAGGCTGGTGGGTGCAAGGTGTAGCCACTAGGAAAAGGGCATTGCAATCGGCGTATTTTGAAAAAGAAAATAGAAACATAAGCAAAACATCACAAAAGTAGAGGTGAAAAGTTAACTACAAAGAGCTATGATGGTGAGGTCAATGTCCAAGAGAGTAGCATCGAAGGAGAAAGTTAAAAGTAGCGACAGCAAAGTTCAGCTTAAGAGTGAAAGCATGGAAGATTGGCTTTTAAGGGAATGGTAAGGCTTTTATAGATGAAGTGAAGAAGATCCAACAGTTGGGGGTTGATTGAGTGAATGACCTGATGGTGATCTGCACCACTGATGTGATTGCTACAAGTCTTAAGGCCTCTCGAGATGACAAACCATCATTATTGATAGTATAGATGATAGCTAGTTGGGGAAATTGAAACGTTGCTAGATAGACCAACTATGTCTCCTGTCGAGAGGGAAGGGAGCAAATGACATAGCCTAAAAAAGCCCATAGTCTCTGGATGATCGATTGGGGCCAAATGAGGAATTGGCTTTGGTATAACTTAGCCCATGATGATTAACCAACCAAGTTTGGTCGATTGACCTAGGCATGGAACTTGATCAATTAAGAACTTCATGAACTAACCGCTTAACTAACACATGACAAAAGGCATGATCAAGCCTACATGAACAATGTGATTGTAGCAACTATTTCGTGAGATTCTTGCTAGCGCTACCAATGTGTTGAAGACATGTGGTACAACTCAATTCATCCAAGAGCAGGCTAGTTGGCATGCTTGACACCTATATAGACTAACAAGTATCCCTCTTTCAGATCATCTTGATTACACTACTAAAACTTTGTTGAAATGCTAACTTGATTGTTGAAGTGTGCTTAGTAGACCACTTCCATCATGTGCAGCTGACTTTGCTGTGTTTATAGGTCACTCCTTAGCTCTACCTTGCTTTGCTGATCAACCTCCCTAGTTGAAGAGTTTTACAAGGTATTGTGGAAAAAGAAAATGTGCAGTACACATTACTCATATTGCATAATTACTTTTCAATTTTTTTATCAAGAATAGACTTTCTACTAAATTTTGATTGGAGATTCCTATACAACTTTTGGTTAAGGACTTATGCATACTTCCTCTTCATTTGTATAACCAACTTCTGAAGTGGGGTTAGAAATAGGCCCACATGCACCTAGTGTAATCAAGGTAATAGAAAACACAAGAAAATTTAGAGATAATGTAAAGTCCTAAGTGTCTTAGGGTGTAAAGAGAGGTAAAAGTGTCATCATGTACCTTATTCATGAAAATCCCAAGCTCCCTCATTCAAGTCAAATCTTTTTTTTTATTTGTATTATTTTATGTCTTATAAATAAAGCTTAGCAATCCCATAAAAAACAATAAATTTTATACCAATGTGTTATGAAAAAAAATCAGCTTTGAAGAATAAGACATCACCAGCCCAGCAGAAGCTAAGTTACCTATCTCGCTGAAGATGCCTAGTGGGCACTACCTCGCTCATCGCTAGAAGGCGACACAACGAGGTCACCATAAGACTAGCTCACTAAGCAACTGACCATTTTGCTCGAGCTTGCTATGCTACAGAGGCAGCATTGAGCTCGCTAAGTGATTCGCCATAGCGACCCCAAGCTGAGAGTCTCAATTCGGGAGGACGGACATCTCGCTCAAACGAAGTGAAATTAAGTGTTAGACACACATATGCCAGCTTGCAACGGATAAGAGGGGCCCACCCCATAGAAAGTAGCCTACAATAGCTAAATTGTAGGAGTCTTATTGTCTTTTACATTTATTCCTTAATGTAACAGAACTGTACCTTGTAATCATTATATGTAACCCTTCCTTCCTCTATAAATAGGAACTCATTGTTAGAAGAGGGGGGGCCAAAAAACTTGTAAGCAAAAGCTATATAAAAACCTCTTTTCTCATACTAATAAAAGCTCCACCGTGGACGTAGGGTCTGGTACTGCCCAGATTTGGTTAAACCACATTAAAGATTGTGCATCCTATTACCTCTCTTCCTTTTCACCACCATCATCATCCTTGTAACTGCATATCTTTTAAACCAAAAAATAGCTTGGGGTTCAAGAACCACACACCCATTGACAGGAATTTAGCAGAACCAAATTTCGTTATCAACATTTTGGCACTAGAAGGAGGGCTATCTATTTTTTGCATCCATTTTTCTGGAACATTCATCTCTACAGTAACAATGGTGAGAGGAAGAACCACTTGGAGTTCAGTCACTCCAGTCTTTCAACCAGCGGATACTCCCATTATGGGGACTCATCAGCATTCTACTGCTATCCCTAGAACTGAAGAAGTGTAAACGCCCGGCCAATCCTAATCGGCATTCGAAAATATGATAAGAGAGTTAGTTGAAACTGTTAAAGCACAGGCACAGGCACAAGCCCAGGGTGCTCAAAGGCAAGAAGAAATCATGGCACAACTCTAGTAGCTCCATAGAGAAGCTCAGAAGAAAACTCATGAAGATCGTGATAGTTAGCGATTGGGGGGCTCGCAACGAGTAGAGAGTTCCCTTACCCCAAAATATAGAACCTCATAATGGAAGAGGTCTTCCAAAGGCTCAAACAGTTAGAAGAGCGCCCGCAATCCCAAAACAACCAACCTCGCTATGAGGAGAGCTCCCTATTCTCCGTGGAAATCAAAATGCAACCCCTCCCACAGAAATTCAAAGGGCCTGCGATCCCGCTGTACGACGAGAACAGTAACCCAAGCAATCACTTGGATGCGTTCAATATCCAGATGGATTTGTAAACAACTGACACTTTCTAGTCAAGTGCCACATCTTCCCGACTACATTAGGAGGTATACCCTGAACGTGGTTTAGAAGCCTCCCGGCTTGTAGCATCAACAGCTGGGAAGAATGCCAAAGGAAATTCGTTGACCAATATTGGGCACTAAAGAGGTAGCTCACGCCTCCCTACCACCTCGCAATGATTTTTCAGCACAAAAATGAATTGCTAAAAGACTACGTGACTAGGTTTAGGCATGAGGCCAACTCCGTGGAAAATCCATCAAAGGAAAACATCCTAACAACAATTTCGATGGGACTCTACAAAGATGGAAAGCTGTATAAAAGCCTCTACAAGTCCCCAGCTCGAGATCTCGTTAAATTTTATGAGTGAGTGGCTAAACAAATAAGATGGAGAGAAACTTTCGAAGTTGAAGAGCCTAAGCAAAAAGCAGACACCAGTGGTCCCACCGTGAGCAAAAAGAGGGGTGATGAAAGTTGTAGCCACGACCCCTGTTCTCAGCTTGCAGAAAAGACAAGACCTCAGTGACCTGGAGGTTGCTACAAAAGCTAATCATCCCGTCAGACACGCAGGATAGGATCTTTATCATAGAAAGGCATAATAAAGTCTTTGGAAGGCCCAGGCCAATGAGAGGTCCCCTTAAGTCCAGAGATCTAAGCAAATTTTGCGCTTATTATAATGAGGTCAGACACATCACTTCAGAATGTTGGGCACTAAAAGATGCCATAGAAGACCTCATTAGGAGGGGCCGGTTACAAGATTATGTGGTAAGGCCGCCAGAACAGTGAACTCAACAAGCCCAGCGAGTTGTAGGTCGAGACCCAAAGGCATTTACCCTTAATTGTGCTCGCAAACTCTTGCTTTTTACCACTCTACTCCTCCCTTTTGAGTCCTATAAGAACTAAGTAACAAATCTTGAAGTTTACACAAAGTAGCAATCAAAATCACCTAACACTCAAGTCACTAGAATGTAGCATGAACCAACAAGCACAAAGAAGCAAGGAATAAGCAAGAAGCATAAAAGAAATTGAATAAACAAAGCAAGGAGACTCTCAGCCAAAATAAGGGAAAATTCAAAAAATTACAGAAAAGTTTTGGTGGATTTCAAGGAAAAACAGGGGAAAAATCCAAGCAATTGCACCATAATTTAATTTCTAAGCTTGTATTATGATCATGCAATCCAACAAAAAGATATTCAAGTTAATCACAAAGGAAATTGACTTAAAACAACTCTCTAGAATGGCTATGACTTAGCTCAAAAAGTAGCCTAAAATTTTTCTTTGTTGGACAACACTTGTTCCTCTTATGATTTTCTTTTGCTTTTTTCTTTGATTCTTTCTTGTTTTCTTTATTTCTTTTGTTTCTTTTTTTTGTCACACTTTTCTTTTCATTGCTTTTGCATTTCTACTTTTGTTTCTTTGCCACTCTTTCATTTCTCTCAACAATATAGGTGCTGTCCAGAATTTTTTTTTTGTGTTTCAGCACTTTGCTAAAATTTTGAACAGTCCAAAAGACACTTTAATTCAACCACAATTGGCACAAATTAATTTTCAATTATGTGTACTCAAAATGAATGTGTCTAAAGTGCAAAACACAATAAAAAAACAAGCTAGGACAGCAGCAAAAATTTTGGAGAATTATAGGCCAAAATTTCAGCCAACTTGGGAAAAACAAGGGCAGTAGCAAGTTTGGATGCAATTGTGGGAGAAAATGGTTCCAAATCACACCAAATGTTATGTAATTCAGTCCCAAACAAGTTGACACACAAGAACAAAGCAAATGGACACTAAAACAAATCAATAAACACTTGGAATGCAACAAAGAACAAGAGAAAAATTATGTAGAAATTTCAGGAGAACCTTCACTAGAACAAGCAAGGAAATGAAATTGAAATGAAGGAAATTATTTAGAAAAAAATTAACTGAAACAAAGATAATATCAAACAATTAGTGTGCAACAAGATTGTGAAATTTTTCTACACAAAATTGATGCAAAAAAATGCAAAAAACCTAAGCTAATTAGCAATAGCAAACCGAAACAGCAACAGAACTTTTTAGCAAGCAACTGCAACTCGTTTGGACACCAATTGATGAAGCAAATGGGAGGAAAATTGTAGCAAAAAACATGGGAAAAAGAAGATATCACCTAAATTGGAAAAGTCAAAGCTCTGATATCAAACTGATGTGATCTCCCTTAGAGTTGCCCATAGATCTATCTCCGATTTAGCAAATCAGCACCAAAACTTGAAAGAAAAAGAAGGATATTCATGCCACATTCTAGAAAGATAGAAGGAGAGTGATGAGTGCTGAAAATTGATGCCACAAAGAGGAAACTCTTTGATAAATCTTGAAGTTCTTGTAAGAACCCTAAAAGAGCACTTGCTCAAGGAAGAAAACTCTTCAATTCTCAAATTTGCAAATCTGAATGATTGAGGAAAACATGCCTCCCTTCATAGAAATTAGGCTAAAAAATGGGCTGGGTTCAAGTCTTAACAAGCCTAACTAAACACCTAAACAAATAACCAAGCAAACAAACTAAAAAGATAAAAAAAAAACAAGGCGAACAACTTAGCCAACAAGGCTGGCCAAAAATTAGGCTGCCAAAAAGCTCACAAAACAACACAAATCCAAGTCTTAATTCACCAGAAAAATAGGGGAAATAAAAGGGGAAAATAGCCCCAAATAAAGCCAAAAAGGTCTCAAAAGTGGTCCACACAATAACAAAATAATAGCCCAAACATTGTGACAAGGTCAAATCTAGATAGAAACTTTGGTTTAATTTGAAAATCAATTTTGAGACTCCAAATGGCAGAACTAGGCTCTAGCGTCAACATGAAATTTGTAGAGCTTTTTCTTAGCTTTTAACCATATAAAGATCGACTTGATCTGACATCTAGAGCTCAAGTTATGGCCTGATAATTGAAATAGTGTCAAAATCCCAACATTAAGCAATTAAGCTCCAAATTATGACCAAATCACAAAGGTCAATTCACTAAAATAAACTCAATTAATAGTCAAAGAGGTAGGGTATGAGAGGAAATAAATGTGAAAATATTTTTGCTCATTAGTCTATTTCCATCAAGCATGGCTTTGGAAATTCAAGAGTTATTTGCATTGAAACCATGTCATCAAATGGAGCCACCTAAGCATTCATAAGACAGCAACATGGCTGATTGTGTGGCATTATTTTGGAGCTATCTTATGCTGATTTGGACGCCACTTATGGCCACTTGGATGAGCTAAAATGCGGCTAATTATTTGTGGCTCACTTGGGCAGGATATGGGCTATTTTTTTGTATCATCTTGTGGGCTGCTTTGACTATTTTTGTTGCATTATTTTTGGGGCTGTTACATGCTGTTTTGGGCATCATTTTATTGTGCCATTGGAGGGCTAAATTGGTTTACGTTGGCACCACATGTGAGGGGCTGAATGTCCTATTTTTATGGCTTGTGTTTGGAACTTTGTAATGGCCTAGACTTATTTGTTTTTGGCTAATTTTGTTCAGTATTTTGGTAGGCTTGTTTGGGACATTAATCCAGCCTATCTTTAGTGAGTGATTGCTATTAGGGAAGGCATGTTTCCCTCACTATTTAGACTTGGATGATTAATGAATTGAAGAGTGTTTCTTCTTGAGAGTTTCTCTCTTATGGCTCTCTAGAACTTGAGACTTATCAATGAGTTTACTCTTTGTGATGTCAATTTTACCACTTATTACTCTCTTTTTACCTTTCTAGAGTGTAGCATGAATATCCTTCTTTTTGTTTTCCTCTTTGTTGTTGAATTATGCTAAATTGGAGAAAGGTTCATGGGTATCTCCAAGGGAGATCACATCACTTGCCCTTCCCCCAAGATGTCCCTTTTTTTTTTATTTTGATTAATTGATGTAATAATTTAATGTATTCAATTGCAATGAAAATAATTGTATCTTTTCATGTAAAAGTTGCAACACACTTATTACTATAGTCCCCTAAAATGTGTGCACACACTTAGTGGTGTAAATAAGCTAAGTTATTTGTTAGCTACTCCAGTTTGACTTGTATACGGACTTGACTCGGCTTGCTTCAATTAATAAACAAATATTCTTAAATATTAGATTAAGCTTGATTAATAAACGAGCTAAGCTTAAAGATCTTAAAGTTCAGTTTGTTTAGTTTATGAAAAGCTCATTTCAAAAAGTAATTAAAAATATAATTGTATATGTATATATATTATATTTTATATATAATATATTGGTACAAAAATATATAATATCATATAATTGTTTTTATACATCATACTATAATTATCATTATTATCTTTATTTTTTATTGGGTGATCTCTTTTAAATATTTATTATCTAATTTTTTAGTAGAATAACTTGTTAAATAACTTCAGAGTTTGTATGGATTTAGTAATGTAATGATAACTTACTTTTGAATGGAATTTGAAACGTGAAAACTGGAGATTTGAATATTTTTGTAATTATGAATAAAGATTATTTACATTTTGGTTGAATTTATTTATTTGTTGAAAAAAGAATAAGTGAGGTAAATGGGCTGAGCTTGAAATCAATTCTTAGCTTATTTATTAAATGAGTCAAGCTTGAAAATATTAAGGCTCGACCCGACTCTACATGCACTATTGCAAGAAAGTGTTACAATATTGAATAAGTTCATTGTGTCATATTATGCATCCTTGAAAGCCTTTATTGGTTAGAGTTTCCTCCCATTTGTGACTTGCATGACTAACATTTTGCTCTTATAGGAATTAATGGTTTACTTGCAAAGTTGATGTCATGCAATCATAATACATACAACATCATGAATAACTCCCACCCTAATAAATTTCATGACAAAATGGGCAAGGTGAATGGTTTGAGAGCCTTAAAATTTAGAATTTTTTCTTGTTATAGTGTATCTAACACTAAAATATTATATTGCATGCAAGACAGCTGTGGCTAACCTTCTAAAGGCATAAGTTTTGTTAGCCTAACTAGCTAGCTATCTTTTGTTTTGATGATGAAAACAATTTTGATCATATCATATTATGTTTATGAGCTTTAATTGTTTGTTGAGTATGTGCA